>CAUYQG010015684.1:0-25889 GCA_963574415.1 Tarsius wallacei
TGGGCAACTTGGTGAGACCTCATCTCTACAATAAGTCAAAAAAAATTAGCTGGGCGTGGTAGCGCGCGCCTGTAGTTCCAGCTACTTGGAAGGCTGAGGCGGAAGGATCGCCAGAACCCAGCAGGTCAAGGCTGTGGTGGCCGGGAGCAGCCACTGCACTCCAGTCTGGGCGACAGAGTGAAACTTCAACTCAAAAAAAAAAAGAAATGATCAGATAGAAGGAGAAACAGATTTTTTTGTGAGCTATAGGTCCTGGTTAGATTGTGGTGTTAGGATAATGCTATGTCAGAGTATCTCTTTATGGAATTTTGGAGAGATTGTTGGAAAGGCAGTTGTTTAAGGGTAGAATATTTTAGTTTGTTTATCAAACCCAATGTTTGACCTGTAAGACACTCAAAATGTTCCCTTCTTTCCTCCTTCCTTTTTCCCCCTCCTTCTCTGTTTCCTTCCTGTTGTACTAAATAAGTATTTAAAATACTAATCTTAACTTTTCTTTCCAGAAATAAAAGTGTGGAGAAAGATTTTACTTCATTCCGTTTCATCCTTATAGTACATTCCCTTCCTACCTTCCCATATGCAACCATTTAAATGTATTTATTGTGCCTTTTTTCTTTGGATATGTGTTTCTAAAAGTGTAATGGTTTGTAATGCAAATATTTTAGATTTACATACATGATATTGTGTTTTAAATCTCTCTTTTTTTTTTTTTCCAACTTGGCATTATTTAAAGGTCCACTCTTGTTTCAAAATCCATTGTTATTACTGTGTGTTTGTGTGATCTCCCAAGAGTGGGCAACAGAAATGATGCTGCAGTGGACATCCTCATGCATTTCTTCTGTGGTCTTGTCTTGGGGGAACCTTTCTTTGGAACTTATGCACAGAAGTGGAATTGCTGGGTATTTGGAATATGAAGAGTTAATTTGACTAAATGGAGCCAGCGCACTCTCCACAGTGGCTGCCCCAGCCCCACTTCCACCATAGTCCAGCAAGACTTCTACCCACATCAGGAATTTTCAGTTATGCTGCCTTCATAGGGGTGAAGTGATAGCTCTTAATGTGCATTTGCTTGCCTATGTGCTTGCCAGTCTTTGGGGTAGCCTCCCTACTAAATTGCCTGTTCATGTTCTTTGCCATCATTGTATTGGTGGTGGTGGGGTATCGTTCTTGACTTTCAGGACACCACTGAATACTTCCAGTATCAATCTCTTTGCAGTTTTAGGTTTTGCAAGGATCTTCTGTCACCTGTCAACTTTTCCCGCAGTATCCATAATTGAACAGAAAATCTTAAAGTAATCATTGTTCTGCCATATACTTTCAGCTTTTGCAGTACTCTTCCCCAAGGTGCTATCAGTTAGGGATTCATTTTAGTTTTCCTCAATATAGTGAGCCAGTGTTACCAACACCAAAGACCAAGTAGTCTTTTCCAGTTGGCCTGTTGTGGTATCTTTATCATATACAATAAGTCCTCTGCATATGAATGAGGTCCGTTCCGAGAGCACACTCATAAGTCCAATTTGTAAGTTCAACAGAGTTAGCTTAAATACCCAATTAACACAGCCAGCTATACATAACACCACTACTTTTATGCTTGCTTCCAGACATCCTGGGCTTGAAATAATGATACTATGATAGTGTACTCTATACTGTACTGTACAGTAAAGTATGCAAAAGCACAGCCACTTGTAGAGGATGCATGCATGTGACAATGTACACCAGACATGTGAACTAATTTATGTGATTAAACATGTGAACGCATGTTTGCCTCTTTGAAAATTTGCAACTTGAAGGATTGTATGTAGGGGACTCACTGTAATATAACTTTTTGTTTTGCATATTCCTGTTCTCTCTAGCTTCATTCATTCCACAAAATGCTTAAGTTGAAATGACCTCAGAAAGTTAGAAGAATAAACTGCTTCCCAGTGACTAGTAGGAATAAACTCATGAAAATAATGTCATGTGCTCTTAACCCAGCCTTGTAAAGTTTCAGCTAGACTCCAGGTTGCAACACAAAGTAATTGCTGAAAGAAGCTATTACTTGTTGGCATTGTCTATTCTCCCTACAGAGTGTCAACCAGACCAGCCAGCATAAATTTAGGTTTCTTCTCACTGTCTCCTATAATGATTCAGTTTATCAACTCTCTAGTCATTTTATATTTACAAATTATCTGTAAGATATGCAAAATAAACATGCCACCTTAAATCATTTGCAACTTAAAAACTGAGTATACATTGGAAAAATTCAGACCTATATATAAACGAAAGAGAAAGAAACAGAGATTTCTAAGTATTTTTCTGCTCATTAACTCTCCTCTGAGTGCCTTGTGCACTGCCTTGATCAGAATAATAAATAGGTAAATAAGTATCTTTGAAATTGTAATATCTTGACAAATAGATTGGGAAGGCAAAAACTAATTTGGCCCTTATTTTTAATTCTCCTACTGAATATTGATAATCAAAAGTAATATGATTACTTTACTAATTATTTACTATCAAATGGGGGCACATTGTCCTTTGCTGAGCATTGTACATACATGGCCTCATCTAATCCCTGAACAGTCACATGAAGTAGGTATCATCCTCCCCATTTTATATGTCAGGGAACTAAAGCCCAGAGAACTGTCCTCCTTAGATCAGACATCTACTAAGGGGCAAGAATGAGATTCAAACCCAGGTCTGCTTGCTCCAAAGTTGGGTTCATATCCACTGTTCACACCGCTTCCTACGAGTATGAATTAAAACTAAGTAATGCCTCACTAAATGAGGATGGTTATATTTACACAAAAATATTTGAATATTTGAATACATGCGTTTCATACCAAGAACCCAGGCTCATTCACTTAGCATCCAGCCACACTATATGTTTTACAGGAAAATGGTAAGCATCGCCCTAACTCATTAGCTTTCTAGTCATTCCGTGTCACACAAATGAGCTGGTGTCCAGTTTTAGGCATTGCAATTTTTGTTTGTTTTAATCATACCTGTTTCTTCATAGTGAGCTATCATCACCTTAGTATAATGAATTTTCTGTGCATATCCTTTTGTTTGCAAAGCTAAATATTTAATTTCTTCACTCATCCTATGTCCAGACATTAATGAAGGCAATGCTGTCTCTGTGTCAGCTGTTACCATCAACATAAGATTACTACATCAATCTACTAATTACCTGATGAGTATGTATCTTATTTACTTGATAGAATATTAACCATAATTCCCATTCAGCATCTGTATAGATTCTTAAATACTATACATTCTCCATGTAGCCTTCTGATATCCCTGGCACTCTAAATGTTTGGGGGTTTTCTTTTTCAAGAAATAAAATTTTACAGCCACAAAATGAAACAGTTGATCCCCTTAGTGCAGTATCAGAAATCATAGCTGCTGACTTTGTTATTATGGTCCTTTTTTAAATTCCTCCCAGTGACTTCTGCTTATAAAAAGCCTGATATGACATTAGAAACAGGAGTATTTTTTCTTTGGAATGTATCTGTTCCCTGACAAAGTCACTCCTCTCTAAAAGTCCTTTTTCTCTCCAGCCTTGTTTATCCCATCAGACATTCCTGCCAGAAGCAGCCCTGTTTACATAACTGCCCTTGTTGGTCGGAATATTTTACCAAGCAGCCATCCTCCCCTCACACCACAGCCTGTTTAACATGGAATAGGGTCAAAACCTGAAAGGCGCTAGAGAATGCTCAATAAGCTAGATCTGTGCTGAATGAAAGCGGAGGCATTTGGATGAAAACGAAGTATTGGGAGACGGGAGTGAGAGCAGGGGCGTTTTGTCAGTAAAGACTAAAGAAAACAAAAGAAAAGAGAGTCGTTCTTTTGTGAGGGAGTGGAAGGGAAAACCGTTCACTGGTTTGGAAGTGGGACAAAGGTATGTATTGACTGTTGGAAAGCATGTGCATTCATTAAACACTTGAACACAAATGGAACTGCAGGTCGGCTAAGCAACAACATGGCTAGCTGAGTCTCCATTTTCTAATTAAAAGGAAAAGATTTAGCAAGAATGAGGTGTCTCAATAATAATGTAGGGCTTTTTCATTTTACTAGACTTTCTACTTTTTACTGCAGTTTTGACTGATTCTTAACAGACGTAGTACTCTAGGCCACCGTCACTGTGGTCACAAATATATTAGAGGAGTTATATTTTAAGCATGAGGCATTTTAATTAGAATTGCTCTTTATTTGAGCACAGGGGTTAGTAGGCAGCTTGTCATAGAAAAGATCACACTTGGGCCAGACACAGTGGCTCACACCTGTAATCTCAACTCTTTGGGAGACTAAGGCAAGAGGATCACTTGAGGTCAGGAGTTCAAAGATCAGCTTGGACAGCATATCAAGAGCCCATCTCTAACCCCCTCCCCCCCAAAAAAAACAACCAGAGATGGTGGTGTGTTCTTATAGTCCTAGCTACTCGAGAGGCTGAGGCAGGAGGATTGCGTGAGCTCTAGAGTTCAAGGCTGCAGTGAGCCATGATTGCACCACTGCGCTCCAGCCTGGGTGACAGAGTGAAACCCTATCTCAAAAAGAAGAAGAAGAAAAGATCACGTGTGTTATTTTCCAATCTCTATCTTTCCCAGAACTGAAGTCTCCAACCAGGTGTAAGCTACCCTGAATGACGACCTTCTGCACTTTTCTTTCTTCTGCCTATCTCCTTAACTACCAATTGTGCCATTTCTTTGTCTATGTCGAATTTAGAATGGTTTTTGATGTCTCATATACTAGAGGAGTTTTTCCAGGATTACTGTAAGAGGAAGCTAACACTTTGTCTTATCCAGTAAGAAAATCAGAATAACAGCATGACCACCCTCCTTTTAATTGACACCAAGTGTATCCCTATTCCACACTCCAGCTCCCCTTTGATGTATCTGTTTATTGAGCCCTCATCCTGTGCCACTTACATGTTAAGTCCTTTTTGTATGTTTGGTCATCGGTATTCTCGCCCTGCATTATGGAACTAGGAAGCAAATGGAATTATGGAAGGTTATGATGAAACGAGTTACATGGTAGGAGGAAAGACCCAGATTTGAGCTCCAGAAGTTAATGAACTAAACGCTGTGCAATGAGTGGTGGCAAAATGATAATCAGTGAATGCATGTTGATTGGAAGTTAACAACCCAGTGCTTATCATGAGAGCAGAACATGCCTGATTCTGGGGTGACTACCTTAGTTTTGTTCAGATGCAAGACTTCAAGCAGTTGTCTGCCTGCCTGCCTGCCTGCCTTTCTCCTCTCCTCCCCTCCACCTCCTTTCTTGACTTTAGTTTTTTAAAGTAGTTTAAGGTTCTCTGCAAAATTGAGAGGAAGGTACACCAGTTTCCCATATGCCCTATTCCCCCACGTGTGCACAGCCTCCATCACCAGCATCCTACACCTGGTACATTTGAGGGTTTTTTTGTTTGTTTTTGAATTGGGGTCTCGCTCTGTCACCCAGGCTGAAGTACAGTGTCACAATCATGGGTCACCGCAGTCTCGACCTCCCAGGCTCAAGCGATCCTCCCGTCTTAGCCTCCAGAGTAGCTGCGACTACAGGCATGCACCACCACATCAGGCTAATTTTTATAATTTTTTTGGAGAGGCGATGTCTCACTGTGTTTCCCAGACCGGTCTCAAACTCCTGGGCTCAAGTGATCTTCCTGTCTTAGCCTCCCAGATTGCTGAGATTACAGGCATAAGCCACCATGCCCAGCCTGGAGTGGTACCTTTGTTATCATTGATGAACTGACATTGACACATCATTATCACCCAGAGTCCATTTACATTAGGGCTCACTCTTGCTGTTGTATATTCTGTAGTTTTGGACAAATTATAATGATTTGTATCTACCAATATAGTAACATACAGAGTCTGTTCACTGCCCTAAAAATCCTCTTTGTTCTACCTATTCATTCCTTCTTCCTCCCTCACCCCTGACAACCACTGATCACTTTACTGTTTCCATACTTTTGCCTTTTCTGGGAATGTCATATAGGTGGAAATAGACATTGTATAACTTTTTCAGATTAGCATCTTTCACTTAATATTATGCATATGAGATTCCCCCATGTCTTTTTCTTTTTTTTTTTTTTTTTTTTAGTCGGAGTCTCACTCTGTCGTCCAGGCTGGAGGGCAGTGGCCACTCCCGGCCACCGCAGCCTCGACCTGCTGGGCTCCAACGATCCTTCTGCCTCAGCCTTCCAAGTAGCTGGAACTACGGGCATGCACTACCACGCCCGGCTAATTTTTTGATTTATTGTAGAGATGAGGTCTTGCCAAGTTGCCCAGGCGGGTCTCGAACCCGTGGGCTCAGGCAGTCCACTCACCTCAGCCTCCCAAGGCGCGGGATTACAGGCTGAGCCACCAAACCCAGCCCCCCATGTCTTTTTCATGGCTTGATTGCCTTGCTATTTGTAGCTAAAAAATTTAATGAAAATGTATCCCTAACCTTTACAGAAATGCAGTGCAGGATCTATACAGTGTGATTTTGTTTTATTTCTTTGCTAGCTTTCCTATATCCAAGTCAATAAATACACGAAGCTGGGTCAGGAGCTGGGAAGGTGTTACAACTTGGACTGTCTTCCCAGCCCCCTCAACAGTGCTGTGTATGTGCTGGAGCATACTTTTAAGAAATCATTCCTGTTTTTGTACATAGAGTTTTAATCACTTCAATTTTGGCACCGTGGTTAAAAACTAAATCTCTTATAATCAAGGCACTTTTTTCCCTAATGAAAACCACAGCTTGAGCAGCTGCTTGTATTATTGTGTCTCCTCTGTGGTCCCACTGGTGTGTGGGAGTTTACTGTTAGGCTGTGGAAAAGGGAGCAAATAAGAAGCCAAGAACGGGGTCATGTTTCAATAGAGAAATAATGGTGGAATGTTAAAATCCTTGAATGTTCTCCTCACCCTCCTCACACTTGGACACGCAGTCTGGCTCTCTTTTTCCTTTCTAAGTACTTCCATAAGGCATGGAAGAGAGACATAAGAGCCATAGTACTGAAAACTCCCAGCCTCAACTTTGGTATTGTGCAACCTGCCTTTACTTTTGCCTGCAGTTGTAAGATAACTCTGTGCTGTGTGTGTTCATCGTTTATCTGTTGGCTTTGCTGTGGTCTTCCTTTCCTTTTTCTGGGCTGAAATTGTGTTGATTTGTGTAAGTGTCTTTTTCTTAGGTCGATGTCTATGTCCCGTTTTCATTTCTTGTCTATTTTCTTATCTCCCTCTCTCCCTATTTTCTCTTCCCTGCTGTCTATTTTCTATGCACCTTTGTTTTCTCCTACGCTCTTCATACTACATGACTTAGAATTCCACAAGTAAAGATTAAAGTTTCATTTTTGCTGCTCCTAATCTTTTATGTAGATACAGAGATTATTTTATATTTCTCTAAAAGGATACCACATCAAACAAAGTTTCTTTTTTTATATTGGAACCTTGATTTTTTTTAATGTAGGTTTTTTTATCTTAAAAGCAGCTGCTTCATTCAAGCTACTGGCTACAGTGCCATGCCTCATAAAGGGGTATCTGGGTTCTGATTCCGCAGAACAGGGTGAATTCCCAGTGGCACCATGCTTCCGTCACCCTGAGTTATACTTAAATGAAGGTGTGCTTTATCATTTCACCAATTGCCAGAGTCATTTTGGGAATTAAGTGAAATAGTCTGAATAGCCCTTCCAACTCTATCAAAGAGTCCATTGCATATATAAAAAAAACTTTTTTTGTTGTTATTTTTTTCAATAATAGACAAGGCATAGCCAGCTCCTCATCTTATTGATCTCATCAAGGAGGTGTTGGTGGCTTTTGGAAGCCATATAGTAAAGGTGGATTTGAGGTCAGAACATGAGTTACAAACCTGGATGTATTACTGGCTTGCTCTGACCAATGGCAAATTCCTTAACATCTGTAGGCAGCAGTCTCTTCATCAGTAAAATCTCTAGTACTACCCACCCATCTCCATGAGTTGTGTTATTTTGTTTCTTATTTATTATAGAGTTGGGGAGTACAAGTAAGGATTTACCACATAAGTAGGCTGCCTGCAGGTGAAGTTTGGGCTTCTAGGTGGCCCTCACTCCCCC
Organism: Tarsius wallacei; assembly: GCA_963574415.1. Taxonomy (NCBI): domain Eukaryota; kingdom Metazoa; phylum Chordata; class Mammalia; order Primates; family Tarsiidae; genus Tarsius; species Tarsius wallacei. The sequence goes on from CAUYQG010015684.1 coordinate 8,048, forward strand.
GGTAGTGGACCAGGTGCTCTTTGTGTTGTCATGTGCCCCCAGTTTCCCTCCCTCCCTCCTCTAGCAGTGCCCAACGACTACCAATTTCACCTTGTGCTGATGTGACTAGTGATCAGGGCCCAATTATGAGTGAGAACATGTGGTATTCAGTTCTTTGTCTCTGTGATAGTTCTTAGTATAATGGTCTCCACCTGCATTCAAGCTGCTGTGAAAGCCATGATTTTGTTGTTGTTTATGACTGTGTACTACTTCATCATGTATATGTAACACTTTTTCTTTATCCGATCCATTTTTGATGGGCAACAGGGTTGGTTCCATGTTTTTGCTGTTGTGAGTAGTGCGGCAATAAATATGCATCTGAAGGTGTCTTTTTGGTAGAGCGATATATGTTCCTTCGAGTATATTCCCAGGAAGGGGATTACTGGATCATTTGGAAGATCGATTTTTAATTCTTTTATGAATTGCCATATACTGCTTTCCATAGAGATTGAACATCAACAATGTAGAAGCGTTCCCTTTTCTCCATGGCCATGCCAGCACCTGTTGTTTTTGGACTTATTATTAATGATAGCTATCCTTACCGGAATTAGGTGGTATCTCACTGTAGTTTTGATCCAGCAATTGGTGCTGGGAAGAATGAGACTGGATCCCTACCTATCACCATATTAAAAATCAACTAAAAATGAATCAAGGACCTAAATGTAAAACCTCAATCTATAAGAATTCTAGAAGAAAACATAGGAAATACTCTTCTGGACATTGGTGTGGGCAATGAATTCATGACCAAGTCCCGAAAAGCAAATGCTACAAAAACTAAGATAGGCAGGATCTCATCAAACTGAAAAGCTTTTGCACAGCAAAAGAAACCATCAAGAAAGTAAAGAGATAACTCAAAAAATGGGGAAAAATATTTGCAAATCATGCATCTGACACCCAGGATCTGTAAGGAACTCAAACGAAGTGGAAGGAAAAAAACAAACAACTCCATTAAAAAGTGGGCAAAGAACATGAACAGCACTTCTCAAAAAAGGATATACAAGCAGCCAACAGACACATGAAAAAATGCTCAGCCTCGCTAATCATGGATTGTTGAATGAGGTAATATGTGTGAGAAAGGCAGGCTGACTGCAAAAAGTCATCCTGAGATGACTCTAGTCCAGTGGATCAGGCTCTGTCTTTTCTATTTTGTCTTTCCAAATCTGATAGAGTCTCTTTCTTAAGAAGCTGATCGTTTGATGTGTGATTCTCTCTTCTACTTCTTTGTCAGTGCTGGTGCAGAACACATTCTGGCATTCTGAGTTGGGCAAGATCTCCTATTCTTTGTTATCATTTTTTTGTTGGTTCAATATGTTTGGCAGGCCAGTAGACATAGGAGCTAATACACCCAGGCAGAGCGTTGTCAACAGTATAGGTTAAATGAGCTTGCTCACATTGCTTATGCTAAAAGCTATAAACAGAAGCCTTTCACTTCCGGACCATGGTTTCAAATGAAGGGAGAGTGAAGTGTTCCTGGAGCCTAGACTTACCACCTAAATTTCTTGAACATTTCTTGAGCAACATCCACCCACTCAGATATAGCATCACCTAGATCGGTGATATAATAAGCCCTTGGCCAAACCATACCTATGCCCTACTCTCTCAAAAATGCAGAGCAGTCCTTGCACTCGATGAGATTTTTGTATTGGAGGTGACTATTAAAAACCATTAAAAGTTGGACACGTTTACATAAAAATCCAGATTTCCTGCCTCTGGGAATCAGCAAGTGTTGGAGCTTTGAGGTCACCATCTCTACCCTTTTATTAATTTTACCAGTTTATAACTTTTCAGGTCCCCTAAAGTATTTGAGTATTTGAGTTTGAGGCTCTCAAAAATACATGTTTTTCTTCAAAGAAAGCATTTACTGAGTTTCTAGTATGGATTCAAACTCTGCTATCAGAGAAGACACAATTTCTGCTGTCAGGCACTGTGGTCTGAGAAAACAGTACAAAAGCAAGTGAAATGTATAAGGAATAAGTAAACATTAAATTCTGGTCACAAGTATAAATGAAGATCAGCACGAGTTGAAGTTCTCAGGGAAAGCTTCATGGGTAACATTGGACTTTAGCTGGTGCTTAAATTCCTTCCTTCACTCAGCCATCATAAGCACCTACTGTGTGTCTTACCCAGCACTGGAAATAAAAAGGTGACTAACACATCCCCTGCTTTTTTATGGAATAGTTACTGTTTAGTTTACAAAGATAGACAAATAAGGACAATAAAATATTACATATGCTTGGATTAAAATCTGTAGATAAGATAATGAAATCACTACAAATCACTAAAGAGATTGTGGTCAATTGCATACCTTGGATAGGAAGATTATTTTATAGAATATGAGACAAATGAATTGATTTGAAAGGTAAATAGATTGGCCAGACCTGGTTATAGAAGAGAAGTATTCCAGATTGTGCATTCAGTGGAGTTCATTGTGGATGGATCTCGAGGGGAGAAGAGTGAGAGTCAGATCTTAGAAGGCTGTGCACATCTCCCATGTGTCTCCCCCAAATGCACTCTCCACTACCTCCACCCTGCTCCACCCCAGAGGCTAACCCATAAGGCTGGATCAACAGACTGACCTGCCCTTTGATATCCAGTTAGTTTCAGCCAATGGATAGACAGCCTTAGCCAGAGATGGGCAGGAAGAAAGTGAGGTCGAGGTCTTTATTCTCTATTGGCTACCTCCCTTAGAAGATCACCGGGGGCCAGCCACTTCTCCTCTTCTCAAAGCCAGGGTATTTTTATGCAACTCTTTTCTTTCCAGTAACTAGTCCCCTCCCCACCCTTTGTCCCTTCAGGCCAATTGTGTTGACATCTTCTCTGATACAATCTCCAGGTATCACTATAGCCTACCCACATCATTACCAATAGTCCCATTGTAGATAAGTCCAGTACAAATTATCCTAAACTGGAATACAATTAAATTTTGATTTTAAACAGTGGTATAAGGATGGTTCCCTGGAGTGGAAGTCTAGAGTCAAGGCAATCAACCAGGAAAACTGACCAGAGTGAAAGATGCTATGATTGGGAATAGTGATAGAGATAGAAATGAATTGATTGGTGTAGGAAAGGGAATAGAGTTGAAATTGATACCAGTTGGATGTGAGAGATTAGGAAAACGAGTCAGTGGTGACCACCCAGATTTCTGACTTGGGTGGCTGCTTGATTCAAGAAGAAAAATGATGATTCTAGTTTTGCATGTGTTGATTGTTAAGATCTTTGTGGGAGAGCCATTGGAGGTGTATTCCACCAAGGTATTGGGTAGAACAGTGTGGGTCTCTCTTTAGGAGAGATGAGAGGAAGGTTAGTGTATTGTCAGTTTATGGGGGTCCTTGAAGCCAAGATGATAGAGGAGGTCCCCCGGGAGAGGTGAGGGAAGGAGAAAAGATGTAAACTAAGAGAGGAACATGATCGAGCACAGACCTCAAAATGTCACTGAAAGGATCCATAGTTTTGCACAGACTGAGAAAAGAGAATGAGCGAAGGTAGAGGGGAAAGGGATGAATGGATGTTGGTTGCAGATGCTAGGTGTTTGCATAAGCTAAGTGTAGCCAGATCACAAAGGGACTTACAAGCCAAGGCAGAGGAGCCTGGGCTTGGTGATTAGAGATTAAAGTGCTATTATATGTTTACTTATTCATTTATTCTTCAAGTGTTTATAGAACTCTAGGTTCTTGAGAGAAATGGATTTTTTGTTGTTGTTGTAACATTACTGTCGTATTTTAACATGAATAATGCAATGATGGAAGAACAGAGGTGAAAATGGGCTTAACATCTGAAGCAGTAATACCATTACAGGGTGATGAGGATCAAAACCAGAATAGTAGCAGTGAGTGCTGGGGGCAGAGATCTCAAGGACAGAAACTCCAAGATTTCGGTCATAACATGTTAACAGTCAAGTTCTTTGTAAGACATTTTTAGGTTTCATCCTGTTTATAATAAATTACAACTGAACAATGAGATGCAATGAAAAATGCAGTTTACCCATTTTCAAAAAAAAGGAAAACTATTTGCATGGTATGAAATAGCTTGGCTGGTTAGAACATGGATCCCAGAATAATTCAGTGTTGAATCCAGGTAGACGTAATTGAGTTCAAGAATGGAGTTTCAGAATTGAAAAGAACGGTTTGACCACTTGCCTTACACAATCTCAGATGGAGAAATAAGTAGAAATACCTAGATTGTTTATGGTGAAGTTCACTATTTTTTATTGATGCTTTCTTTCCCTGGCTTTAATTCCTTTTGTCTGCAGTTATATGTTTTGAGTCTTTGTGCTGAGATTTGTTCCTGACCCCTCTTCTCCCCCAATTTTACTTCCACTCCCCTCCCCCCAAAGTCATAATTTTAGGAACTAACTAGAAGTGAAGCAGGGAATTGGATTTTAGAATGGGAACGGCTAAATTGTAGTATTTCAGGTTTGTGCTTTTTATTTTTTTTTTAATATGATTAGATTAGCAAAAGTTTTAGAGATTCAGAGATTGGTAATAAGAAAATGAACAGAAAGTTCACAGAATATGAAATACAAGTTACTTATAAAAATAATTGTATCCTCCTTTATAATAAGAAAAATGCAACTGGGCTCAGTGACTCATGCCTGTAATCTCAGCATTTTGAGATGTCGAGAGGATTGCTTTAGCCCAGGAGTTCAAGACCAGCCTAGGCAACATAGTGAGATCCTGATTCAAAACGAAAGAAAGAGGGAGGGATGGAGGGAGGGAGGAAGGAAATGCAATTAAAATCCCAATGAGATACAATTTTTCACCTGTCAGATTGGCAATTTTTTTTTTTTTTTTTTTAGTTTTGCAATAAGCAATTAGGAAAGGCATTGTTGGAAGTATAAATGGACATAGACTTCTACTTAGTTTGGTAATAAATATTAAGACTAAAGATGCACTTACCCTTTGGCTCAACAATTCCTCATTTAGGCATTTTCACTCTAAGTTACTTAGATTAAGTACACAAAGCCTTCGGCACAAGAATATTAACTTCGGTATCACTGTGGCTCCTAAAGACTGGAATAAATGTGGATGGCCTTCAGTAGGGGACCAGTTAAATTAGTCACCATGCACCATGTGGAATACTGTGCAACTCTTAAAAAGGAGACAGATTTTTCTGGTGGAATAACTGTGCAGAGTGCAACCATTTGTTTTGAAAAAGGGTGGCAGCATGCATGTAGACCTATACCAGATACTGTCTCTGGACTGATGCCCAAGAGACTGATAGCAGCTGCCTCAGGCCTCAGCTAGGAGATCTGAGGATAAGACTGGGGGTGGGGGAAGACTTATTTCACCCTACACCCTATAATACTGTTTCAATTTTTTGGCACGTGCATATGTTAAGTAATCTCTAAGACTCTTCACATTACTCAAGAAAGGGGAAGAAAAGTAGCATTCACTGTTGGTGAAATGAATTTTCATGCCCTGTTGGTGGGAGTGAACATTTCCATTAACTTTTTTCAAAGACAAAGTATTATTGGTTGGTGCCATTCAAAATAAGGCACTGCCTGTCTTTTACAGGGCAGTTCTACTTTTACATGTTAATCCTGTAGAAACTCTAGCCTGCCTGCATACATACGATAAAAATACAAGAGTGTTTTTGAACTTAGATATTGTTTTACAAGTGCAGATTCCTGTCCAGGTTTATTTACTTCTTAAAAAATGGCAAATGGTTTTTTGTTTCTGTCACTTGAGAATTGGCCACTTCTTCACATTTGGAAATGGCCCAGTGGTTTTTAAGGTCTAGCTATTTGAGCCATTTAAAATACATTTTTTTCATACAAGTGACTTGAAACCATCTAGCTTTATGTCTGTGGGCTGGCTCTTAAAGAGATAAGAGGAGTTTGGTTATTCGTTCATTCATTCATACACAATTTTGTAAGCACCTGCTTAGTGCCATGTGTGGTCTGATGCGGAAAATACCACACTGAATGACACACACCTGGGCCCTCCCCTTCATAGCATGTTCAGTATTCCAGGGTTCCCTTTTCCTAGCCTTTTTGCTCCTGTTAGCCAGCCTTGGCCACGTTGCTTTGGTGTTCCGGTGCCATGTTTCTTGCTCTGGCTTTCTTTTCTATTTTATCACTTTGGACTGGTTTCTGCAGTGTTTTTCTGCTCTCAGTAACGAAGGAGATGTCAGCAGAATGCTGTTGCCCACTTGAATTATGGGCCCGCAAATGGATCCTGAGGGCCTCCATTCTCATTCCATTTCTTTTTATTTGCACATATAAAGTAGACCCCTGTGCCGAGGGGATGGCGGACAGTGAACCCATCGCCATAAAAGAGGATTTACCACAGGCTGTGCTCATTGCCAGCGGTGATGGGGGCCAGCGAAGCACGCGTCACAGGGGGCACATCTTCACTGGCGGCACAGTATGGACTTCCTGCTAACCATAACTTTCCAGCCAGCAGCAAACCAGACAGACCTGAATTTGACCACCTCTCACTGTCCCTGTTAATTCTCTGCACCTCAGCACTATTGCTCTCTCTTCTTGATTAGCAAAATGTGTTTCCATTTTTCATTTCTGCCAGGTGACCTTTCCCTCTAAGTAAAGGAGAGCATGATGAGCATCGTGCAGGTTAGAAACTTAGTTGAAGGGAAGATTTGGGGCCTCTTAGCTATACTTATCTGTAATCTCTTGTGAGATCAGTCACCATATCTAAAGGGACACACACAAAATGGCTATTTCCTAAATGACAGTTATTTCATAATATCGGTGATGAAATAGAATTTTAGGAACACATCATGAAATACAGCATCCATCTTTGCTTCTTAAATATGACCTCCAGTTTATGTAAATCGTAATTGGTGAGCGTGTCATTGGTGTTGAATTTGTTCCTGGGAGTTTCAGGGGCCTGCAGATGGAACTGCTCCCACAATGGAGACATATTATGAAATCATCAAAGCTACTGAAAGACAATGCAGCTTCCTCCCTCTCAAGAACAGAGTTTGACAGTAACATCTCAGAACAGATGTTTCAACAGTCTCCAAATGTTTTTATTTGGTGGCACAAAGACTCTGTTATTCATGAAATGGTCTGTTAAAAAATTAGTTCCTCCATGTGGGGATTGTGGGAAAATGTGTCGTGTGAATTGATTTCACTTTGGCAGGAAACTGGCTCTTAACTCTTTAGATTGTCTCCAAGGTTTGATTCCAACAAGGTTCGATTCCAGATCACAGCAGTTGCAGAGAAGATGGTAAAACCAAAAACCATAGTCAGTGTCTTTAAAGTTGATTAATCTGAGGATGTCACATTCTTTTATTTTTAAAAAAATAGAAGTTAAGTAAAGGTTTATAGAAATTTGGTCTTGTGAATAACAATGAGAAAATGTGGGCCTTCGTGTTGGCTGGTTGTTTGCATTATCTTCCTAAGACAAGTCCACTTCTACAGCTTATCTTGTTGATTTTAGACTCCTACTTAAAGGAAAATCTGCCATTTGAAGACAGACATGGGCAGCTCAGGATGTGGTTTAAGAGACCTTGGTGTGACTGTTTAGTAGTGTAGAAGAAAGGGACTGGTCATCTTCACTTCTCATGTCTTGTCTTGCCACTACCCCAATCTGTACTTTCCACTCCTAACCAGACAGAGGTTAAGCACACAGTGGCCTGTTTTAGCAAATAACATTTTTTGGGACACACCTGCTGTCACTCATTTGCGTATTACTCTGGCTTCTTTTGTGCTTCATCACCAGCATTAAGTAGTTGTAAATAGAGACCGTCTAGCCCACGAAGTCTAAAATATTTACAGAACAACTTTGCCAACCCCTGCAATAGGAAGTCACATGTGTACTGTGACCCAGTGTTTAAACATTACATTAAGAAGATATTTGGTAGGTTTTAGCTGTTTCCATTTTAAAGGTAGTTGTGGAGTGTAAGAAATGTAAAGTATTTATTTGGTTTTTGATAATTTAATATCTCACAGGAGAGTGTTTAAAATATAATAATATATATCTACAAATAAGCATATTAATTAAAATCTTCCAGGACAATCTGAAAAAAAACTATGGAAAAGAGGAGAGAGAAGTTGGTGAACTGACTATTGGGTGTTCACCAAACAGTGAAAGTAATGAATAAAAGGACCCTATATGATTCACAATACACTTAAATGTTGAAAGTCGTAGGTAGTATTTGGTCATATGTAGTTGTTATGTCATTTTTTTCTTATTCTCTCATCTGTGTATGTTTATCGTTCTTAGTACAGTTTCTTGTACATGCTCCCAGTGTATGTGATTCTGAAGTCTTCTTGTCCAATGAGATGACAATCACAGGTGACTGTCCAGCTGAATATTGACACCACAGCCATGCCAAATATGTTGACACTTTGGGTCCATCTGCTGAAATACCTATGAGGCTTGCAATAATACAAGAGCACAGACACAACAGAAAAATAATTAAAGCATGCTTAAAGAACAAGAACCCAAGTTGGGGGAAAGGAGGAATAAAGGTAGTTGTATCAAGAAACCAAGACTCCTTTGAACCAACATGTCAGCGATCATGATAAACAGGGCAGAAAAGAAAATAGGAGTTCTAAAGCTCTTATTTCATGAGAATAAGCATTCTACTTTATCAGGAAATACATTTTTTTTCCTAAGAGGACTCTCTCACGTAATCTTTTTTTTAAGGACTTGATCAGCGCCTGCAGTGCAGAGATACTGCAGACCTATGCCATCCAATATGGCAACCCCTAGTGACTTGTGGCTACCGAGCTTTGGAAATGTGGCTAGTCCAAGCTGAGATGGTCCATAAGCATGAACCCTACATCGAATTTAAAGACTTAATGTTTAAAAAATAATATAAAATACTGATGATGTTATTAAATCAAATATATTAATTAATTTATCAAATTTACATTAAGTGATATACAAATAAATTTAAATTATATAAAATATATTGTTAAAATTAATTTTGCCTCTTTTTACTTCTTTGACGTGGCTACTAGAAAATATATAATTGCATCTACGGCTTATACTATGTTTGTATTAGCATTGATTGATAGGGTAACATTTGGTGTATTAGGGTACAGCAATGCATCCTTTGCCGAGGAATGCATTTCTGAAAAGACAGAATGGAATTTGGTGTAGGCATATGGCTTTTGATAGTCTCTTCACTCAGAGATTGGGCATCTGCAAACTGCTTAATATTTGGCATGCATACAGATTCCCCCCACCTTGGGAAAATTTTTCTAAAATGTTGATCACAAATTTAAAATTAATTAAACTACTCATACTCTTGAAAAGATGATATCTCTTTCAGGTTTTCATGAAACTATACCTGGCTTAATGATAGATAACTTGGGTTGTGTTCAGGTTTCAAATTTGTCGTTTCTCTCTTTATTCTTCTAACTAATTAGAAAGTATAAGTCACAATTACAGATAATTGGAAACGTTGGCAAATATCTGGTGACTCTGTGAAATGGTTCAAAATATTCCAACCAAGGACCTAGAAATGATAACTCGCTGAAGACTGCTTTTGCCCCCTGGTACAGCACATCCCAGTCCTAAAGATTGTATATTTCTTTTTGTAAGATAATTCCAAGTGTATGTCTAGTTCCTGCTGGACTGTAAGCTTTGAGAGGACAGAGATTTGTGTCCATTCTGTTTAATGATGAATCTCTAGCATCTAGAATAATCCTGCCACCTAGCAGATGCTAAAATAATGTGTTGAAAATATGAACGAAAGTTTTCCTGTTTCTGCCTGTGAGATCTGCCTCGTGAAAGCTTTTAATTCCTTGTTACATTTCTCGAGGATTATACTATAAGCAGGATGCAGAAAATACTAAAAACACTATGTCTTTGACTTGATTACATTTTTTTTTATTCAAGACTGAAAACAAGTCCTCTAGAATGTAGCAGCAGTGGCACAGATATTGAAGATGCATAAACAACATAATAGATCCTTGAACTTTTAGGGATATTCAGAGTTCTTCACAAACGCCCAAGCTGTGGATACCATGGTAATATAGTTTACTCACATGAATTTCATACAAAGCAATAAAGAAAAGAGGAGGAGGTCACATGGGGCTCCAGGGGCTGAGGGGCTACCCTCATTGGGAGGAGGCTCACCCCACAGCCCAGCTGTCTACAGCCGCTTCACACTCATGCTTTGGCAACAGCACACGTCACAGTGGCTTCACACGCATGCCTTGGCGATGTCACAGTGGCCCCACATTTGTGTCTTGGTGACATCACATGTCACAGTGGTGTCACTCATGCCTCAGCAACATCACATGTCACAGCAGCCTCACACGTGTGCCTCGGCAGTGTCACATGTCACAGCAGCTTCACATTTGTGCTTCGGTGGCATCACACGTCACAGCAGCTTCACACTCATTCGTCAGTGACTTCACACATCACAGCAGCCTCACACTCGTGCCTCAGAAATATAACATATCGCATATCATGCCTTGGCGATGTCACATGTCACTGTGGCCTCACATTTCATCTCAGTAAAATCAAGCGTCCTGGCAGCATCACAGTCATGCCTCAGCGACATCACACATCACAGCAGCTTCACACTCGTGCCTCAGAAATATTGCATATCACAGAGAGCTTCACACTCGTGCCTCAGCAACATCACACCTCACAATGGTTTGACACTTATGCCTCAGTGACATCACACATCACAGCGGGCTTCACACTCAGTCGTGCCTCAGGGACGTCACATGTCACAGCAACCTCACATTCGTGTCTCAGTGACATCACACATCATGGTATCATCACATTCTTGCCTCAGTGACATCACATATCACACTTGTGCCTTAGTGACATTGCACATCATGGTGATCTCATACTTATGCCCCAGAAACATCATACATCATGGCAGCTTCACACTTGTGAGTCAGTGATGTCACACGTCACAGCGATGTCACACTTGTACTCCAGTGATGTACGTGTCACAGCACCATCAGTCATGCCTCAGCAACATCATACATCACAATGGCCTCACACTCATGCCTCAGTGACATCATATATCACAGCAGCTTCACACATGCCTCTACAACATCACACTCATGCCTCAGTGATGACACATGTCACAGCATCTCATGAGCCCTTGACATTGGCCGTGCATTATTGAAGCTTGTGAAAGCCAGGGATCTACTATATTATTTTGTCTTACTTGCAAAAATTTTAAATACTAAACTTAAGAAGTTAGTTCTCCCAGGTTGCTAAGCCTTGGTTTTGGGATATAATATTTGTGGGTGCTATTATAAGTAAATGGCAAGGTAACTTACTGTTAAAAACAAAATGAGTGACCATAAATAACAGAATACATTTTCACTTTGAGATCAATTGACACGTATGTATGCATTCAGTTAGGTTTTGGACCTCTGGTAATAAACTTCTGAACGTAAACCAAAAAAAAAAAAGGGAAAAAAATACGTCTGTTTTCATTTTCAAGCTGTTTTTAAAATATATATACATATATATATTTGTAGTTTAATGAAACCTGCCATGATGACTTTTTTTTAATGAAGATGAACAGGAATCTTTGCTAAAGATGGGTTAGAGCAACAACAAAAAAAAAAGGATGCTGTTGCCATGGTGACAGCTGTCCAGCAGACATATCTCACATCTCTTCCATGTATCATGTGTTTTAGGGCAATTCAAGCTGCTGGAACAAGACCGAGATATAAAGGAGCCAGTGCAATATTTCAACAGCGTGGAGGAGGTGGCTAAGGCATTTCCTGAGCGCGTGTACGTCATGGAGGAAATAACATTCAACGTGAAGGTAGCTGGTGAAGAACCAAATATTTATCCTCGCTAAAAATAATTTAACTTTCAAGTCTGTATGTACAGAGTGAGTGTTCCTCTGCACCTCCCAGGAGAGTTTGATCTTCCTAATGGGTTGGCAACAGTGGCCAGAACTGCATGTACCACAGCTGGTCCGACTCCCCAACAGCTCCTATCTTTTGATAGAATTTAAAGCTGATATCTGAGTTCAAAACTATTGCTGTTAAGGCAGATAAAAGATTTTTTTTTTTAATTGGGGTTTCATTCTCTATTACATAACAGTTGTTTGGCCAACAACTGTGATTGCTCCACTTCTGTAAAAAGGATATGATTAAACTAATAACAAACACTTATTTTTTTTAAAGAAAGAAGGAGAAGGTTTCCAGAGCATTGCTTGAAATCAGCATGTATCCATTCCATTCTTTGTGGACTATTTCAGCATACACAGAGAAGACCGATAGGTGGGACATTGCCCAGAGAACAATGTTTGCAGGGCTTCATTTATTCTGCATTCTTAGAGGGTCAGTGCAGTCCCCTTCTACGTGTTGAAGAAGGATGGACCAGAGAAGCAAGCCACCACCTAGATCCACTCTTATTGCCTTCACATCCACTACATTTTCTTCAGCAACACCCACAATTATACTCAAACGTTTTAGAAAGTGATCACATTGAAAGGATTTTCTGTTTAAACGTTTTAGCCCCAAATTCAACTAGGTCACATTCCCTGAACATTTCAAGATTTAGGGAGCAAGAGTCCTGTTTTTCTGAGAAACCCACTCTATGTGAAAAACAGCCTGCATGGGATCTTGACACAGGAATGCAACAGTGTCTCTGTGGGTGAGGCACCCACCTTCTTCAGGATAAGGGGGAAATGCCCAGGACAAATGGTTCTGCCCATCTTATTGATTAAGCTAAGTCATTTTGTCTTTCAGTTTTATTATTAAGATGGGTGAGATTTTATATTTTGTAAAGTCTTTACTTAGTAAACTATGCATATCTACAAAAATATTAATAATATTTAACTCTTTTAGTGGCCTCAGTATATTAGCCGCCAAGACAACTTACTTTCGTTTACGCTGAAAATTTGGAAGAACATGTTTTTCATTTTTAAACTTACCAAGATTTATTGGTCAGAAGTTAATTAAATCCTATTCCATTAGTGTTTTGATATGATTTAAATCGCTCCTTAAAACTTATATTTAGCATTATCTAAATGAAAAAAAAAAGTAATTTAGAAAGTGAATACTTTTAAACTGCTTCCTAAAAACGTTTCATTTGCTGATAAATTATGAGAATTCAAGCATAAAATTTTTTGTGATTAGAGACAGAGTCTTGACTGGGCACAGTGGCTCACAAATGTAATCCCAGCACTTGAGGAGGCCAAGGCGGGAGGATCTCTTGAGCCCAGGAGTTCAAGACCAGCATAGGCAACATAGCAGACCCCATCTCTACAAAAACTAAGCATAATTAGCTGGGCGTGGTAGTGTGTACCTGTAGTCCCAGCTACTCAGGAGGCTGAGAAGAAGGATTGCCTGAGCCCAGGAGATCGAGGGTGTGGTAAGCCGTGACCTCTGTCGTGAGTCTCTGAAACAGCCTAGGTGAGGGACTGTGCTCAAAACAACAACAACAAGAAGAAATAGGGTCTCACTCTGTTGCCCAGGATGGAGTGCAGTGGCACAATCATGGCCCATCACATCCTCAAACTCCTAGGGTCAAGTGATTTTCCCGCCTCAGACTCCCAAGTAGCTGGGACTACAGGTGTGCACCACCACCCCTGGCTAATTTTTTAATTGTTTGTAGAGACAAAAATCTCACTGTGTTGACCAGGCTGGTCTCAAACTCCTGGGCTAAAGTAGTCATCTTGCCTTAGCCTCTCAAAGTGCTGTGCAGGCGTGAGCCACCCCACCTGACCCATCCCATGTTTTTGTTACATTGTTCATGTATGGTATTTTTATAAGATGCCTCTAGCAGCTTTCTCTCATGAATTTGTATTAAATCCACCACAATTGAAAGGATAATACTGCAATTCATACATTTTGATAGAGTTCTTTTTTTTTTTTTTTTACAAAATATCATGACTGAGTGTATTCATTAAAATGTGTTTAGTAGAGATGCCGTTTAAGAGTTCAAAGACACAGATAAGTGGGTGAAATGTGAGCTTATAGCATCCATAGAGCTAATTGGATTTGGGTTGAGTTCTGAGCTGTATAAACATAAATATTTAGTATTTCTAGTCTATTACTTGTAAAGTTTTAAGATGCCATCACGTCCAGCCTGCATGACTCATTGTGACATTATTCAATTCTATTTAAAGAAGGATTGTAATAGGAACTTCAGGAAATTTACATGAATAAAATACACAAAAGTTTCTGTGCTTGGTGATAAACACTCAAGTAAATAAATAAACTGAAAATGGCTATAGAGAAGTTGCCTGGATACTACCTGGACCAAAAATAATGTTGGAAGTCATGGTCTTCTTTAATTGAAAGTAAACTGATTATAGTATCTGCTTGAGAACTAGGAGGGTTAGGAAATGGGATAATGGGTTATTTCTTCCCCTGGAGAGAAAAAAAAAAAGGAAAGCAGTACTATTTCTCCTAGATGTAGCTATTATCCAGGAAGCAGTTTTTTTTTTTTGTTTTTTTTTTTTTTTGAGTTGGAGTCTCACTCTGTCGCCCAGACTGGAGTGCAGTGGCAGCTCCCGGCCACCGCAGCCTCGACATGCTGGGCTCCAGCGATCCTTCCACCTCAGCCTTCCGAGTAGCCGGAATTACAGGCACGCGCTACCATGCCCAGCTGATTTTTTGATTTCTTGTAGAGATGAGGTCTCGCCAAGTTGCCCAGGCGGGTCTCGAACCCGTGGGCTCAGGCAATCCACTCACCTCAGCCTCCCAAGGCGCGGGATTACAGGCTGAGCCACCGAACCTGGCTAGGGGGCAGTTTTTTTAAAAGAAAGATTTCAAAGCTCCTTAGAAAATTTTGCCCTCTACCCTCTACTGCAAATACAGCATAAATTAGACCAACAGGATAAACCGTTGAAGAAACCACTTGCAATTAAGAATTGATAGCTATCAGGCATCATGATAGTCAAAAGACATTATTATTATTTGAAGTTAATATACAAATGTATATATTCATATATATGTATAAGTCCAAATTGAAATTAACCATAAGAATATGGCATCAAGCCGGGCATGGTGGCTCACACCTGTAATCCCAGCACTTTGGGAGGCGGATGCAAGAGGATTGCCTGAGCACCCAGGGGTTTGAGACCAGCCTGGGTAACTTGGCGAGACTTCGTCTCTACAATAAATCAAAAAATTAGTCAGGCATAGTGACACATGCCTGTAGTTCCAGCTACTTGGAAGGCTGAGGTGGAAGAATCACCTGAGCCCAGCAGATCGAGGCTGCAGTAGCCATGAACGTGCCACTGCACTCCAGCCTGTATAACAGCATGAGACTCCGACTCAAAAAAAAAAAAAAAAATATGGCATAAAAGAAAAGTAGGGAAAGAATGGGAACTCCAGTTCTGGTTTTCTTCCCAAACTGTAGTAGAATTTTTAATAAATAAGTTCCATGGATAGTATTTGTACTATTTATATATTTGTTTAAAAATGAAGCATTCTTTTTAACTTGAAACTAAAGTTTCTTTAAAAGATGCCTTGATTTGTTTAAAATTACCTACCTGATTTGCCTCATCAATTAACTACATGAAATGAATTCATATGCATTAAATGTTCAATTCTTTAACCAGCAAACATATTTTGAGTGCCTGTTGTGTGCCCAGCACTGTTCTAGGCACTGGGGGTAATCCCTACCGGCTGCATGGTGATGACAGATAATAAATGTATAAACAAGTATCAGTACCACCTCCACATAGAGATACCGAGAAGAAAGTTGGATATACAGGTCTGGAACTTGGAGAGAGGTCTAGGCTTGGAGTACATATTTGGGGCTTGTCTTCTGGAAGACATTTCAGCTTTGAGTCTAGTTGAGGTTACTTACACTACCAGTGATTCTCAATCAGGACTAATTATGTCCCTTGGGCAACACTGGCAATGTCTGTACCCAGTTTTGATTGTCATGACTGTGGGATGGAGGACGTCACTGATAGCGGGTGAGGGCCAGGGATGCTGCTCACTGTTCTGCAGTGCTCAAGAGAGGCCTCCACAGCCAAGGATTGTCCAAACCCAAATGTCAATAGTGACAACCCTAACAATAAAGAAACCCTAACCTAGGAACTGGATAAAAAGAGGAGATCTAAGGACTGAGCCCTGGAATGCCTCACCATTTGAGGGTCTAGAGGAGATTGAAAGGGGTAGCAGTGAGGTCCAAGGACAAGCAGGGGCACGTTGTACCCTGGAAGCCAAGTTTCACAGAGGAAGGAGCAACCATGTCAAATGCTACTTAGTGATTGGGTTAGATGAGGACTGAGAACTAACTAATATTTAGCAAACTGGGAGTCATTGATATCCTTGACAGAAAGGATATAATAATCAACTCAAAGACCTGGGAGGTAAGTTCACCAGGGCAGTGCAATGGGGTGGTTCTAGAGTCTTGTATGGGTACATTTCTGGTAAGATTGCTCAGCACCCCCCTTTCTTTCTTCCAGCTGTCTTTGGCTGCCTGGATGCAGGTAGAGTAGACAGAGAGCTGGGTCCTACCAGATGATTGTAACAGAGATCAGCAAAAGTGTTGATGGAAGGTGCCCCAGAGTGACAGGTAGCATGAGCCATGGAATCCACACTGGGTGGGAAAGTGTGAACACAAGGTGTGTAACCCCCATGAAAATCATATTCCTGATGGAGTAAGGGAACTTAAGTAGGTATGTTTAAGAAAGTGAGGTGCAAAATAGGGGGTGGTAGTAGAGTGGGAAACGCTTGAAATTGAACTTCAGGCAGTAAGATAGGAAGGGACAAGAGTGGTTCTGTCTTCAGATCCAAGTGAGCAGCCGAGGTGATAGGAGCAGAGAGGGTCAAGAAAATGAAAGGCTAGTTGGCAGGTGACCACTCGCTGATAGTTTGTGTACATGTCCTTCAACCCCTGTGAAAGTAAAGGCCATTCCATGTTGTGGAAACAGCAGTCACCTACCTCTTTCACCACATCGTTTTCCTTTATCCATTCGGTTTTTCCATGGCAAGAATCTTGTGTGTGTTTACTTGCTTTCCTGCATATTTGGTTTTTTAACTGCCATAGGCTCTTTCTCTCTTAATTGTCTCTCTCGGCTTTTGCATCGACCATCTCTATTCTCATGTTTACTTCCAAAGTCAGATGATGTCCTGTTTCTCAGTTGGCCGTCACAACTGAAGCCTCATTCTTCTACATGTTAACAACAGAAACAGCCACACTAACAATTTTCAGGCCATAAATCTTTCATTAAGCTAGCCACCATGATCTAAAGAGTGAATCGAACCACATAGTGAGTGGCTCAGGCTCAGGATTCAGAGCTGAGTTCAGACCCACACTCCAGGAATTGACTGACCCCACGCAGATCACATGACCCTTTGAGCCTACAGTGTCTTTGCCTTCATAATGTGTATGATACTATCCACCTCCAAGATTTGTTGTGAGAACTAAGTGACGTGATACACTCAAGTCCTTTTCAAGTATCTAGTACAGGGGATGGCAAATTATGGCCTTTGGGCAAGTCACCTGATTTTATAAATAAGGTTTTATTGGAACAAAGCCATGCTCATTTGTTTACATTATTGTCTGTGACTGCTTTCATGCCAATGGCACAGTTAAGTCATTGCAACAGAAACTGTATACTCCGTGGAACCTAAAATTATTTCTATTGGAACCTGAAGGAAAAAGCTTGCCAATCCCTAATGCAGAACATAAAGTCATACAAAGTTAAGTTTCACATGAATTTGTTTGTTTGAGTCAGGGTCTCCCTCTGTCGCCCAAGCTTGAGTGCAGTGGCACAATCACAGCTCACTGCAGCCTTGACCTCCTGGGCCCAGGTGATCCTCCTGCCTCCGCCTCCCAAGTAGCTGGCATTATAGATGCCACCAAAACCGGCTCATTTTTTTTTTCTTTTTGTAGAGACAAGGTCTTGCTATGTTGTCTTGAACTCCTAG
>CAUYQG010015695.1:0-34640 GCA_963574415.1 Tarsius wallacei
TGACTCAGATAAACAACTAAACAAACAAATAAACAACCAAGTTGAAAGTATTTTGTTATTGTAGCCTAAATGGAGAGTTCACTCAGTACTTTTAAATGAAAAGCAATTGCTTCTTTTGTCCTTCAAGATTATTTATCTTTATCTTCTGTCCTTGTTCATGTTTTCATTGTTATGTATTTTCTTTCCTCTTCTAGATGAAAAAGCAGCAACATACGCATTGATTCTTTTGTATCCAATTCAGAACTCCAACAGTTTATTGGGGATTTGAAATCTGAATCTAGTGGCTGTCATTTCTGCCACATTTGCCTATGTGGTTAATAAAGTGGAGGGATATCAAGGTTAAGGGCAGGAAAAAATAAAAATGTGTTATGAAGTCTGAAAGTTGGACAGGTTTCCCTGCTGGATGGCTTAGTGAGCACAAATTTCTACTCTGATGGTTTTAAATGGTTTTTTTTTTTTTAAATGGTCTTAAATTTTTACTAATTTGTTGACATTATTCACCTGCTTTCAGCAGTTTTTTCGTTATGAGCAAGCATGGCTTTTTGACCATGTTATTCGATTGACACAATCCCTCTCCTCCCTCACCCACTTATTCCACACTAACAAGGTCAAAGCAATTCTCTTTAAACCTGCGAGTTAAGAAGATTTTACCATTCAAAAAAAAAAATCACTTCTTAAGACTTGTATTTTTCTTACAATTTACTTTTCTTTTGCTGTAATACACCATGCAGTAGTTTCTTCAGAGAATCCATGGTAGTACATTTTTAGACCTTGTGTGTCTGAAAAAGTCTTGAATTTTCCCTGGTTCAGCTAGTTGTTCTGTTCCACTTGAAGAGGTTACTCCTTTGTGTTTTGCTATCATTGTTGCTGATGGATTCCCAGTGTCTTTATAATGATTATTCCTTTGTAGGCAATCTTCTTTTATTTCTGAAAACCCTTAAGTTATTTTCTTTTTGCTTGATATTCAGCTCTTAAATTTTCATTTAATGTAAGCACCCATAAAATGAGTGTTGTACACCCGAGGCTCATAGCTCTTTTTGTTAATGTGTTCAGCCACGTTCTCTTTGAAAATTTATTCCCCTCTCTTCCTTTCTCTACATTAGGCATTCCTCTTAGGTAAGTATCAGAGCTTCTTGATCTAGTCTCCATGTCTCCTGAATTCTCTGATATTTTAAAATTTTTTTTTTTCTAGCTTGGTTCTATTTTAACTTCTTGATCTTACTTTCAAGTAATCAAATTACCTCTTCACGTCCAATTTTGGTTAAAAGTCTCTATGTTTTTAAGTTGTGTAAAATCTTGTTTTCCCCTGCAATATCTCTTTTTGTTTAAAAAAATCTTTGTTTTTCTCTTTCCTTGAGGTTTAAAAAAAAAAAAAAAAAAAAAATATATATATATATATATATATATATATATATATATATATATTTTGAGTCAGAGTCTGACCCTGTCTCCCAGGCTGGAGTGCAGTGGTATGGTCATGGCCACTACAGCCTCTACCTGCTGAGTTCAGGCAGTCCTGCTTCAGTCTTCCAAGTAGCTGGAACTACAGACATGTGGCACCACACCTGGCTAATTTTTTTATTTATTGTAGAGATGAAATCTTACCACGTTGCCCAGGCTGGTCTCAAATCCCTGGGCTCAGGCAATCTTCTCGCCTCTGCCTCCTAAAGTGTTGGGATTACAGGAGTGAGCCACCACGTCTGGCTAAAATAGACTTCTTTACTGTCTTTTTAAAAACCTAACTCATCTACTGTAACTTCCTTAGAAGTGTAATCTTGCCATACTTGGTTAGCTATCTTTCACGACGTATATTTTCTTTATGCACTGTACAATTTTTATAAACTCATCTGAAAAGGAGATCCTTCCCTCTGTTCCCTCCCTCCATTTATTCCTCAACCCCTTTGTCTGCTGGCTTTCAGTTTCCTTCACTCAGCCCTCTCTAGGGTGTCCAGTATAACACGAGATCTTGTATTGGAGACCCAGGGCTCCCAGCCAACAGATGGCTTGGCTGGGTTTCTATTTGATTGCTGTTTCTGCATCCTTAAACCATTCCTAGGTTTACAGACCTACAGAGGTTTTTCTCTTTTCCATCCTTGGTTTACCATTGGAGCACCTCATTTAGCCTTAATTCTCACACAGTGAGCCTAATTTCAAGAGTAGGGTATTTTCCTTCTCTTTTCAGCCTATCCTGCCTTCTGGTGCTGAGAACTCAATAGGCTATGGTGTTTTTAGCCTCTTTTGTCAATCCAATTTAATTTTGTTTTAGTCTATGATAGGGTTTTATCTTATATTGATCATAGTTATAAGTTGGTTTTTTTTTTTGAGTTGGAGTCTCACTCTGTTGCTGACCACCGCAGCCTCAACCTGCTGGGCTGCGGCAATCCTTCCACCTCAGCCTTCCAAGTGGCCGGAACTACAGGCATGCACTGCCATGTCCAGCCAATTTTTTATTATTGTAGAGACCAGGCCTCGCCAAGTTGCCCAATTGGGTCTCAAAATCACAGGCTCAGGCAATCCACTTGTCTAGGCCTCCCAAAGTGCTGGGATTATAGGCTGAGCCACCAAGCCCAGCCTATAACTTTTAAAATATGTTTTAAACTTCATTTTACTTGTTATTATACCACTGTGTGTGTGTATGCTGCAAATTTCCACATGGATTTACTTCAGCTTCTTGACTTGGAAATTGCTTCATTAGTTAAATACTTCAGTATCTATACACACAGATATTCTTGAAAATAGGTTACTGGGGTCATTAAATAAATATGCTGAGAAGTAAATGTAAGATGTTCCAAGAAGAAACAGCTAAAGGGATAAGAGAGAAACAACTCATGGTATCTTTAATATGACCACATATATAATCATTTTCCCATCATAGTTTTAAGAAAAATATCATTTAGCTGTGCTAGTCATGGATCTTCACATTCAAGGAATCAGAAACATTAGTGGAATTTATTTTAACTGATGGAAGTCTAAGGTAAGGATGTTCGAGAAGAAATAACAGAATAGTTTAGTGTCACGGGGGTTTGGAATATTTCTCATGACTATCTGGGATACACCAGTTTCTGTAGTAGCCCAACAATAGCTCTGGGACCCAACAGGCCCCCACACTCAAGTCCTGGCTCTTTCAAAACTTCTTCTATCTCAATGTCCTCTGCCAACAAATAGCCAGTTTCAACTTTTTCATAACCTATATACTCTTGGATTTTGTTGCCTATAGTATCTGATTATTGTCTTTTCCATGTACCTCTCTATTTCTACCTTTCCAATAATGTGAGGGGCTCAGGACACACCACCCCAAAATATGAGTGTAGAGAATCAGACTGTTATAAGGAGAAGAAAGTCTTTCTCTCTAACCTCAGAAAGTTTGAGTCTATAAAATAAATTGACAGTAGAAAGATTAACAGGAGAAAAACCATTTTAATTACATGCACATGCACGGGAGTCCCACAAAATGAGACTCAAAGAAGAACCAGATGATTGAAGTTTTTATAACATCCTGAGCTACAGAAAGGAATAGAGTCTTGGGGATTCTGGGGGAAGGTGGCAACAGGCTATGGGAGAATGAAAGGAGGAAATGCACAGTGAACCATGCTTGTTTAATTATGCAGATAAAAAGTCTCTAAAGTATTAAAAGTCTCAGAGTAGCCCTCAAAAGAATAGATGGATGTCAGTGACAATGTGTGTCAACTTCTAGTATCTTCTCCTGTGATACAGTCAATCTTCCCTGATTGATGGGATTCCCAGGGAGGGGGGTACATGACAATTGAGTTCTTTTGGGGGGGTCTATCTTTAGGCAGAAAAGAAACTTCAGGGAAAGCCCTTTTTTGCACTTTTAGGGGAGAACGAGGGGTAAGAACCAGGAGGGCAGAAGTTCAGAGAGATCTTGGTTCTTTTTTAGTTCAAAGCACTCATCATGCCAAAGCACTATACTTTGGAGTATAATTTTCTGAGCCCCAACACTGAGCCACACAAATATGTCTCTTTGGCATAAAGATTATTTTGAACTGGTTGTTTTGAGAAACTGTAGATACAGGAGAAGCCCAGAAAACAGAGAAGGCATTTTTTGGGAAGCATTTCTAAAGAAATCTCCATTTGTAAGAGTTTCT
This sequence comes from Tarsius wallacei, assembly GCA_963574415.1. Lineage (NCBI taxonomy): Eukaryota > Metazoa > Chordata > Mammalia > Primates > Tarsiidae > Tarsius > Tarsius wallacei. Next base: position 4,107 of record CAUYQG010015695.1, read on the forward strand.
TTCTTTCTCTGTCTCTGTCTCTCTCTCTCTCTCTCTCTTCAAGAAGAGAGGGGAATGACTAAATCACTAGAGACTCTTCATGGAGAAAAATTTTACCTAAACCTGTATAACTACACCTTACTCTTGCTTTTCCAGGCCATCTAATCTTAACTAGGCTTTTCCCCACACCTCCTTTTTTTGTTTCAGAGAAAGACAGTCTTTAAGCTAAGACAACTCTTTGAAATCTAGTCTAGTGATGTACTCATATCCCTGGGCTATCTCCTATGTATACAGAAGGTATACATGTTATTAAACTTCTGTTTGTTTTTCTCTTGTTAATGTGTCCTTTGTTACATGGAGTTTCAGCTAAGAACTCATTAAAAGTAGAGAAGAAAATGATTTTCCTTCCCAACACATCTTGGTATCTCACTAAGTCTTATCTACAAATTCCCAGAGAGGAAATCCAATAGAGTTCACCATTTACATTTAATATTGTGTCCGAATTTGAGAAGCAAAGTTCTTATTTTATATCACCTTGGCATAAGTGCCTCTGGAACCAGGGATCATGGCTTGTGTATGCAACAAGGATACTTAGGTGTCAAAAGCCTCATAAGCACCTTGTAAGAGTAGGCAATTGAAGTTTTAAATCTAGTGCCCAAGAATTTTTAGACTTTTAAAATCAGCCAAATGAAAGAAGTGTATTACTATTCATTAATATAGATGGCTTCTAACTTAATAAACCAACTTATGATTTTTTGACTTTATAATGGGACAAAAGCAATACACATTCAGTAGAAAGTGTGTTTCAAGTACCCATACGCCCATTCTGGTTTTCACTTTCAGTAAGGCATTCAATAAATTATATGAGATATTCAATACTTTATTATAAAAAAGGCTTTGTGTTAGTTGATTTTGCCCTACTGTAGGTTAATGTAAGTGTTCTGAGCACGTTTAAGGTAGGTTAGGTTAAATTAGGATGTTCAGTAGGCTAGGTGTATTAAATGTATTTTCAATTTAGGACATTTTAAACTTCCAGTGGATTTTTCAGGATACAACCCCATTGTAAGTCAGGGAACACCTTTAATCTGCTGTTCTTTTGTAAAAAAAAAAAAAAAAATGTAATCAGATGCCCTTTCCTTCTTTCTGTAGCTTGAATGCCTTAGTATGCCCTAGACCATCTACAGGGAAATCACCAGGGAAGCCACAGCATGACAAGTCCTGCTGTATTCATGAAGGGATGTGCTGGTGGCGGAGTAGCTGGTGGCCTGGGAGATTCATATTTCACTACAATTCATGTTGCCTGTCTGCCATCAAAGTATTATATAATAGGAGACAATTCCTATTTCAGATCACTTAGGCAAAGTTAGAATTAGAGACTTTCTGATATATTTTTAGGATATCCCGTATGCTTTTGAGTGGAGAGAATACCTAGAACTTAGAGATTTATGAAAACTTTATAAAAACATCGTACGATAAAATGATTCTCAATGAACAGGCTATGTTGTAAAAGTTAACTCCCTACTCCCATAGGTTCACCAGAAAAATCTGGGTTCAATTTAGTGATGTCAGGAGGTTGGGAGAAAAATCGTTGTCAAAATGAAATTCACATTTGTGTAATGAATAGTCCATTTCTTCAAGTGAGTTAATATAAAGATATTTATGGTATGTCTTAGTAGATCAATTTTGATATAGAATACAGATGGAAGTAAAGGCAGCTTTAAAATGTGTATACAGGCAGTGTGCAGCTGTGAGTATGCTCAAATATGTGACTATTTTAGAAAATTAGCTACAGTGTGTGGGCAGGGACAATTTCCCCTTAGATCCAATCACCCCATTTTATTACTTTTTCTAAAGAAATTCATGAAACAACGATTATACACTCTACTGGGTGCAACATTCCTTTCTCCACACCTACCTCGCTTGAAGCTGCAGCTTTCTTGCACTGTTGCACAAAGGCAGCCAAGGCCCCATCCTACACTTGCCAGAATCACTGAATCCTTCTTGACTGATCTTAGGGTGCTGATGCGTCCCACCTTCTTCTCTCAGATCATTTTGTGCCCTTCTCTTGCTGCTGGCCAACAATCACTGCAGCCCTCGGGCTCTTTCTCAATCACTTCAAGTACATTCCAGTCTTGCTTTTCTTCAACACTTGCTGCTGCTTCTGTCTGATGTGGGCTCCCCCAAAGACCTGTGCATGACCTGTCCCTTCATTTCAAGTGTCTCTTCCTCAGAGAGGACTTTCCTGATCCCAACCCTCTCATACTCTCTCTCTTTTCCTGAGTTTTTTTCTGAGTATCCATCACTTATTTATTTCACTGTGGCTCTTGTGCCTCCTCCTGCTAGAATACCAGCTCCATGAGGTCAGGGAAGTTGTCCGTTTTGTTCACTGCTATAATCCTGACATTGAGAACAGTGCCTGGAGCACATATAGTACTGAATGATTGAATAAATTAATAGCAAGTGTGTGTGGCACATTACTTTTGAAAATTGGGAATACTAGGTATTTTTTTTTATAGAGTGTGTTCTATGGTGGGTATTTTTTTCTAAATGCTTTGTAAGTAGTTACTGATTTAATCATGATGGCATCAGAGAGGTTGTGTGCCCAATGTCACAGTTTGTAAGCAGCAAAGCAAGGAAGTTAACCAGAAAGTCTTACTCTAGAGTCGGCACTCTCTCTTCTTCTCCGGCTAGCAGTGATGATGAGAGAAAGTAGGTGTTACTGAGACCAACAGAGAAGGGGAAGAAATAATGTGGCTGTGTGGCATGTGGATGTCATATGATGTCAGCTGAAATTCATGAGCTGAATTTTCCATAATAAGATATCCCATGACTTTCTCATCATTGTGGTGAATAATCAACGAGAATGAATTTGCTGCTGTTGCTTTGCCTGCCCCCAAACTAGCCCTTTTGGAGTGGACAGTCTGAATGGACGTTGATATTTAAAGTAGAATGAAGGGATTCTAAGAGTTAGCAAAAAGTCTGAAATTCTTGCAACTAAGTAAGTACTTCACCATAATTGCTTAAGAGAAGAATGTGAATATGGAAAACAAAACAAAACACATTTTGATCTTCCAATTCATTATGCTAGATATTGTATTGGTGGCAAAGATACATGAGGCCGTGAATCCATCGTATAAGAGTTGATTAAGAAATCTTAACAAACTGACCCTACTGCAGAACTGTATTCACCTTATGTATATTTGCAACAAAATTTGATTGCATGTATTTTTCTTGTGTAGGTGTACCCCAAATTATATTTCAGTTTGCATACAAACACAAACAAATTTGGAAAAAATAAATTGATTAGTGTTTCTCTTTCCTTTAGTTGGATTTAAGCGCACCTAAAAGCTCTTAAAATGCTTAAACTTGAGTCAGGAAAGTGTCCTTTTTAATTCTCATTAGTATTTTCTTATCATCTTGCATAATAAAAACAAAATAAAACAAAATGCATTTGCTATTTATGGGATGAGTTACTAAATCACTATAATATGTCAAAAATGTTTATGTTTTTAGAGGTTTGCTTTTACATGTAAAAAAAAATTCCAATTGCTAAAGGAGAGAACTCAACAAAACTTATAGTGACCATTATCACAGGTTATAAAACGCCTTTCAGAGCTAAAATATGATTAATATTCTTTGCAAATAAATAAAATACAAATGATACCTCCTACTTGTTTAAAGCCTTGTTGGCCTATTTAAGTATTATTTATAGAACAAAATAATAAGGTCCTAGTCCCTTGATCCATCAAAATATGCATGTTACTTAATGTTTACCAAATGCTTTTATGGCTGAAAAGTAAAACAACTTTATGGAGCTATTTATTTATTTTTTTGCCTTCTTTTTAAAAAGTGAATCAAGGCCAAACAAGAATCAAAACTTCTCAAATTAGATATCCTTCTCCCTGATTTCCAAACTTTTAATTTAAGTTTTAGGAAGTGACTTGTTAAACAGAAGATTAATGTCAACAGTTCAGTTATCATCTCAGTGGTTATACAATTTTTTTTCACTTTTGTATGAGACTTTCTTGCTGATTAAAATTCAATAGCAGCTGTCGTTACAGAAGCATGGTGAAATTCAATCAATATTTTTTGACTCCCTATCTTGTGCAAGGAGCCATGGTACTAACTCAGGGCAAAAGTTAAAAAAGAAAAAAAAAAAAAGAGAGAGAGACCCCCATCTCAGCATAGCTCCATAAGCTAGATGTAATAAATACCTCAGTGACCATGTTTCCTAAGCTGACCTAATATTCTATGTTCTAGATCCATTTAAACTCATTTTACACCAATACCTTAATTGATTATCCTAACAAGTAATTTTATTTCAGCCAATTTTCTAGTCACTAAAGGGTTAATCAGGTAACTACAAGTAAAACTGTCCAGGGAAAATGTTCCTGTTTAGGATGAAGGAACCTGAATTGTCTATCACAACTGATCGGCATACTTTGAAGGAAATTTCATAAAAATATGAAATCGAATCACTTTCTGACATCTTTAATTCAGAAAAATAAAATCAGAGTAGAAAATAAGCTGCTGCTGAAAAATATTCAGCAATGCCAAGCAGAAAGTTTTAGGAGGCAGATATCTAGTAATTTCGAAATAATTGAGAACTCAGAATTTTAGAAAATAATATAGATATTAAATCATCAAGGAAAATGCTTTTAAGACAAAATACAAATTTATATAAAAGACACATCTATTTCTTTTACAAGTGTCAACATATAGCTATTACATTTAGCTTTAAAGATGCATGCTTATATTTTTCTCTTGACCCTCCATTAAAAATTGCCTTTGAATCTAAGTACCAAGTTGTATAACACAGGGGAAACAAAATTTTCCTTAGCTCAATAATTTAAGAAAATAGGAGAATTTAGGGAGTTTATATTGGAAAAGAATAAATACGGCTATGCATATTTGAAGGGCAATCCCGTGGAAGAAAAAATATACTTATTTGTGTTGCTCCAAAAGGTAGGACTGGCACTAAAGGAAAGGATACACGGGCTTTTACTTCAACTTAAGAAGAGACAGTGGGGCAGCTGACTGGTAGAAAAATGGAAAGTCTGAGTCCTAGCAAGTGTGAGGACTCTATTGTTTGAAGTATTCAATCAGATGCTAAATAACTATCTAGTGGAGAGTCTGTGTAGAGTAAAGATTGGACAAGATGACCTGGTAGGAAGAATTTCTAAAAGTGCTCTTCCAAGATGTGGTGTATCATATAACACAACTAACATTAAGATGGAAACAGTAGAGCAACCCCTTTGGGTACCCTTCCACTTTGGGAACTTTTCTGTCCCCTCAATACATCCTGCTTTCTAAAAAAAAAAAAAAAAAAAAAAAGATGGAAAGAGTATCCTGATGGGCCAGACAGAATCTATGAGCCTTTAAAAGCAGAGAGCTTTCTCCTGCTGATAGCAGAAGAGGAAGTCAGAGACAGGCTCAATGTGACATTGCTGTCTTTGAAGATGGAGAGAGGGCTTGTAAGAAGGAAAGCAGGCTGCCTCTGTGTGCAGTGAGCAGCTCTTGACTTGACAGACAGCTAGAAAAGTGTCTTTAGACCTATATCCAGGGGAAACTGGATTTGGTCAATAACTCCCACGAGCTTAGAAATGGATTCTTCCTCAGAGCCTCTAGACAAGACCCCAGTAGAGCCACCAACTTGAGTTTGGCCTTGTGAGACCCCAAGCAGGGAACCTAGCCAGGTTCACCAGGACTTCTGACTTATGGAACTATGACATAATAAATGAGTTCTTTTAAGCCATTAAATGTGTAGAATTTGTTAAATAGCAATAATAAACTAATAAAATAACTTGCCTAGATATCCATTTCGACTCTGAAAAATTAAAAGATTCTGTCCTTCTTTGTGTGATAATAGTGCCAACGTAGGTTCATCAAGTATAAAAAATGTATCACTTTGAATGTTGATAATGGGAGAGACTGTGCATGTGGATATATGGGAAATGTCTACCTTCCTCTCAATCTTGCTGTGAACTGAAAACTCTGTAAAAATAACAAAGTCTTAAAAAATTGATCCCTTACCAAAAACAAAAATGGTTAAGGAGAAATGAAGTCTCACTTGATATTAGTAACCACATATTCAAATATTTTTGTGTTCTCATTTACTTATTTATATCCTACTCTATTCTAAAAAGAAAGTGAGATGGATGGCTCACAAGAATGTCATTGTCTGTTAGTATAGAAAACACATGAGGTAAACAAATGGGAAAAATAATATTGGACTTGATGCTAGCTGCTTTTGCAAGTAAGCTGTTTTAGTGTTCGTTTTGCTATCCTATTCATCTGCCTGGGCTATAAATAAAACTCTGAGCTGATAGATGAATTCGTACATCTGTCACTTGCTGAGCTGGTTCTTCCAGTCCAATCAGTCAGGCTTCTTAGTGTATCAATGAGGTCTTTTAGAATTGCGAGAGAGAGAGAGAGAGAGAGAGAGAGAGAGAGAGATAGAGAGAGAGAGATACAAATAGCAAATGAGAGAGATGGAACTTTACACCAAGGTGACACTTCATCTTAGGGTGCTGTCATTTCCGTCTCCCTTTGTCCAACTCTGGGATGAATTTCTGGTTTCCCAAAGCATTGAGAAACTGCTTTTTATTGTCAAAGATAGTAACATGAATGACTTAATTGCCTGCCTACTTCTGTTCACTCATCAACCTTGCCTCGCAGGCACAGGGTTTGAGCTTATTGCTTTGGCTCTGTTTGTGATGATGGAACATCTATGTGGACAGTTTGCTGTTATCCTTTCTGGTCAGGAGCTGTGTCTTCACCTTGTCTTCACAATTTCCTACTAGGTTAGGTCCCCAGTCATATTAGGTGACTTGACACTGTCGGGGCTCAGAAAATGATACCCCAAAAGTTGATGCTTTGGCATGCAGAACATTTTGAACTAAGGAAGGAAGGCCTGAGAAGCCACTTCAGAATGGAAGGCCTTCTAATCTTCTTCCTCCTCCCCAACTCCCATCCCCAACCCAAGTGCAGAGAAGGACTCCCTGTGTCCCTCTGGAATTTCCTTATCTGACTAAGAAAACTTATTTCCAGAAAGAAATGCAATTGTCTTAAGAACCTCTCCCTGGGAATTTCATCAGATAACCGGGAAAGTTTAAGCACCAACAAAGGGAAGAGACCAAAAGTTTGTCTACGCTGTGATAGACTTTTGGTCTATTTTTCTGAGGGAAACTTGGAGAGATTACCTGGAAGGCTTTTGTTATCTACTACACAGATAAAGTCCTCCACCTCTCCCAGAGCTCACAGGAACTTTGTCCCAGGACATTGTTTCTAGGGTCCTTTCATTTCCCCTAAAAATCACTTACTATCCCTCACAATCGCCTACATCCCCCCATTTCCCTCTCCCCTAAAACGAGAGTGTTTTGATCCTCAACACCTGGCCCTTCTTTGAGTCTCATATTTGCTGGACTTCCGTGTCCATGCGCACATTAATAAATTTGTTGTGGCTTCTTTTCTTATTATTCTGTCTATTGTGAGTCATTTCCATAAACCCTCAGCGAGTAGAGAGGAAGCTTTCATTGTGCCCCTGCAACACTAAAACTTCTTTTTACAACACTTATGAATGTTGTGATAAATCAATTATATGATTTCATTTCACCTCTTTTTAGAAACTGCCTCTGGTTTCTCCTCCTTTAGAGAAGAGAACCATTTAAAAATTAGATTGAATCTCCCATAATCTCTCTCCTATCAACTCTGTCTAGTACAACTGCCATGCACATAGTATAAGCTCAATAATGTTTTGAATTGTTTGATTGAAGACTGTTTTCAGAGCTGAATTGCTGCATCTAGGGTCACAGCTGATTTCATCTTTAAAATCATGAGTGGTAATGAGTGGAGGAGGAAAATTTGATAGCCATTAAGATTTCATGGACTACATCAACATCTTTCAAACTCAATTTTATCTTTTGAATCCGCACATTTTCTTTAAAAATTTTTTTGGTAAATCTATATTTTTACTTTAAAGAGGAACTAGAATATATGAGCATATTTTGGATTGTACGAATGACTATGTGATCATGGAGAACTATCACTGATTTCACTGCCCACTGGTGTTTAAAATTGTGCTGTTGCCACCTGGTTGCAAGTTATTGAGAAGAGAAACAGTTGTACCTAATAATTTAATGACATCTTACAGTTAAGGAAAGGCCTACAGAGTCTTCATTTACTCTGATAACTAAATTGTCTCAATCTTTCAAATGGAGAAAAGCAAAGAGATGTTTTAAAGCACAACAATAGCATGGGCATGCTGAGTCCAGAAGAGCCCACACGGTAATTGTCAGGACCACATTTATGTTAGCAATTTAGTTACAACCAAACCCACATCTAGAACCCTGTTAAATTATTGCTAAAAATTTCCTTATTTCATAATTTCACATTATTTACTTTGAAATTTAATTTTTTATAATTGAGAAAGAGTTGTCTAAGAAATTTATATATAGGCCAGGCGCAGTGGCTCAAGCCTGTAATCCCAGCATTTTGGGAGGCAGAGGCGAGAGGATTGCCTGAGCCCAGGGGTTTGAGACCAGCCTGGGCAACTTGGCGAGACCTCATCTCTACAATAAATCAAAAAATTATCTGGGCATGGTGGTGCGCACCTGTAATTCCAGCTACTTGGAAGGCTGAGGCGGAGGGATCATCTGAGCCCAGCAGGTCAAGGCTGCGGTGGCTGTGAGCATGCCACTTCACTCTAGCCTGGGTGACAGAGTGAGATTCCAACTCAAAAAAAGAAAACAAAAGAAAAAAGAAAAAGAAATTTATATATAACATTATAGTTTATTTCTTATTAAGTTAAAACTAATTTAGGTCAATACAGAATTTCTAGAGAATTATTTTCTTTTAATAAAGAGTTTCCTGAGGTTTGAGAGATTCAATTAGTTAGATTAGTACATTCAGTATGCAGAATCTCTGTGCTAGAAGCAGTATAATCATTGTATGGGAGGAAAAAATGTGTTCTCTCTATTCTTTCTGACTTTTCAGCTGGCATGCCTGGAACAAAAGATAGATTAACAAGAGAAGCTGGGTGTGGTGGCTCACATCTATAATCCCAGCACTTTGGGAGGCCGAGATGAGAGAATTGCCTGAGCCCAGGGGTTCGAGACCAGCCTGGGCAACTTGGCGAGACCTCATCTCTACAACATAAAAAAATTAGCCAGGTGTGGTGTGCATGTCTGTAGTTCCAGCTACCTGGAAGGCTAAGGCAGAAGGATCACCTGAGCCCAGCAAGTTCAGACTGCAATGGTTGTGAGTGTGCCATTGCACTCCAACCTGGGTGACAGAGTGAGACTCCAACTCAAAAAAATGAAATAAAATAAAATAAAAATCCACCCTTCCAGCAATTTTGGGCCAGGCACGGTGGTTCATGCCTATAATCCCTGCACTTTGGGAGGCCTAGGTGAGAGGATTGCCTGAGCCCATGGGTTTGAAACCAGCCTGGGCAATTTGGTGAGACCTCGTCTTTACAATAAATAAAAAATAAATAAATAAAAATTAGCCAGGCATGGTGGCATGCCTGTAATTCTAGCTATTTGGAAGGCTGAGATGGAAGGATAGCCTGAGCCCAACAGGTCAAGGCTGTGGTGGCCATGAGTGTGCCACCGCACACCAGCCTGGGCGGCAGAGTGAGACTCCAACTCAAAAAGAACAACAAAAAAAACCCCAATGTTATTAACATATATACCTCATATATGTGGGAAATACCCAGAGAAATCACAAAGATGTGATGTTAAATTCAGTCTTAATACCATGTCTGCTGAAACAAAGAAAGAAGGGTATAGAAAAGGCTGTTTTGGGATGGTGATCAAGAAACACACAGTAAACAAAGGTGTATGCAGATTTAAATTGATTCCTTTTGAGTCATTTTCTTGCTAAGCCATGGTGTGGTCATGTGCTCTTAGGGCTATGACTGTCACCATGCTTCCTGACTTTGGCCCCCTTTCCCACCTTGGGCAGGTGAAACTTCTCTTTCTCTCTCTAATTTGTTTTAAAGTAAACTATATTTTCTAATCTAAAAAAAAATTTGATACCGTCTTCATAAATTAGAATCTCTAGTGATTTAGAGACTTACAAATGGAGATTCCCTTAATAGGTGTAAATTTTCCTTGTAAAAGGACAACTTCTTTGATTTCAGAGTTCTCCAACTCAAAATAATACTTATGCCAAAAAGGCCTATTTTGAGGGTGGCTATTCTGGACTCTCATCAACAGTAGTTGTAAAAGTATATTAATTTGCACCAAAGTGTTATTTGGAAATAGAAAAATTAATGTTGGAGCATGTAAATATTTACAATATTTTCTTGCTAAAGGAATTTTGCAATAGTTTTATAAAATTATTTTTCAAATATCTATTTTTTTCCAAATTAGGAAACAAACTATTACATTTCCATTGAGATTTTAGAAGAAAAGATGATTTGTGCAGCTGTATTTGGAAGGACACATCTAGAAATTACACGTCTTACAGATTCTTTGTAGACAAGTGTCAGGAAGGCAGATGGTGAAGTGTAGCTGGTGGTGTTTAACACTGATTTTGGACCCAAGTAAGCTTTTGAATTCAGTCATAATGTACAGAAGGAAATGAGAAAATTTAGTTGAATTTGAGAATCATGAGAACAGTGAGAAATCTCAATTTCTAGACTACCGTAATACAGGCTCATTTAGTTGACTGTTGTCAGACGATTTCACCTAAGTAATATAGAATATTATTTTGGGAATGCAGATTTTGTTTCAGACAAAATGATGGCTTAGAATTTATGTAAGACTATCAGTCATGTTTACTGCCAAAAATTTTAGAAATGGAACCGGTAGTCAGGCTGCACTAGATGGTAAGTAGCTTTAAAATGATTTCTGTGAAAAGGAACAAATACCCCCTCTTGACCTAGCAGGGAGTATTGATCTGTTCTCTAACAATTACTTATTTCTCAAGTGCTTGGAGAAAGAGTAACGTGAAGGGTTGGTGGGGTTGTAATTTTATTTTGTTTTGCTCCTTTTGATACCAAACAGAAAGAGAAACAATGATATATGCAAGTTTAAAGTATGGTATAAATAAAAATGACACAGTTGATTCTTCTGGGAAAAGGTCTAAGTTTCAGAAAAATGAAAAGCATGTCTCAAGAGCCTTTGTGTATTTATTAGAGTAAAATATTAGAATCAGTACATAGTCTTTTTAACAACTATGCAAAAAAAAAAGGTAGTAGCTACACAACAATAAAAAAGTTATGTTTATTATTTTTTGGCACCTGGATGTGGGTATATTTTTCACATTCAAATTAGGAAAATAGAATTGGAAGCAAGGAGACTCCATTTGTACAAGTCAGCATCCAGCTGACCGTATTTACATTAAGTGTAACTCCCAGACGGTTAACAGCAAATGAGGATCTGCATTGTGCTTGCTACCTAAACGATGTTTTGAAGAGTGGCTGATGTTTTAAAAATTTAAAACAAATATTCTATAAAAATATAAAACATTATATGTAACATCCAAAGGAGGTTATATTTGCTTATTTCTCATTCTGTCTCTTTTACCTTCTATATTTCATTTGTTCTACTTCTCCTTTCTTTCGCTATCTGAATAAACTCTCCTGAGACCAACTGGACCCTGTTTATTTTAGAATTTTTAGTGAACTCATAAAAACAGAGTGTGATGGAATTTTCTTCTGATACCTAATGTATATCATTGTTGGTCTGGGATATATCTGCTTCAAGGCAAAAATAAAACACAGGATTCCCATTCTGGAAAAGAAAGAAAACTGGATAAGATCTCACTCTCATCTATATAAGATGGCTTCACATCTGTTAACAGAAAAACCAGTGTCTAAAACATTTACAGAAGTTTATTCTGAACCAATTGGAGGGACCGTAGCCCAGGGATACACAGTCTTAAGAGGTCCTGAGAAAATGTGCTAGAAGCAGTCAGGATATAGTTTGGTTTTATACATTTCAAGGACACAGAAATTGCAGGTAAAAATCATAAGTCAATACATGGAGGTCATGCATTGGTTTGGACCAAAAAAGTGGAACTTCTTGAAGTATAGGCTTACAGTCATAGGTGGGTTTTAGGAATTCTTTAGTTGGCAGTTGGTTGAAAGAGTTAAGCTTTGTCTAAAGACCTGAAGTCAAACCCCCGGGCTCAGGCAATCCTCTCACCTTGGCTTTCTGAAATGTTGGGATTACAAACTTGAGCCACTGCACTCTGCCCTGTTTAGTGAGATTTTATGGTTTATAGTGTGTGACTTAATGCTTGCCTTACGTGGCCTTAGGCCTTGTTTAAAATTTGATACCTTATTACCACAGAGAGTCTGATTTGTCAGTCTTATGATCTCTATTTTAACATTAATGCTAATCAGTTGTGCCTAAACTCCAAAAGGGAGGAGGTATAACCAGGTGTGTCCAACCGCCTTCCACATTTTGGTCAGAAATTCAGTTTTTAGGTTTTCCTGTGGTCTTATTGGTCAAGAAGGGGCCCATTTAGTTAGTGGGGCTTATGATTTTATTTTTAGTTTATACATTACAGAAATAACTTTTTTTTTTTTGAGTTGGAGTCTCACTCTGTCACCTAGCCTGGAGAGTAGTGGCACGCTCCCGGCCACCACAGCCTTTACCTGCTGGGCTCCTGCGATTCTTGCACCTCAGCCTTCCAAGTAGCTGGAACTACAGGTATGCGCTACCATGCCCGGCTAATTTTTGATTTATTGTAGAGATGAGGTCTCACCAAGTTGTCCAGGTGGGTCTCGAACCAGTGGGCTCAGGCAATTCTCTTACCTCAGCCTCCCAAAGTGCTGGGATTACCAGCTGAGCCACCGAGCCCAGCCTGAAAGAACATTTTTAACAGGCATAAAGTATTAGGATTTAGGAGCCAGTTTGGATGGACATTGAAATCACAACAAATTCTAGTTGTAAGGAATATTCATAAATCTATAGTGAACAAATTGCTCTCAATAAGAGACAAGCCATTTAGATAGCTAGCCGTTCTTTTTTCTCCAAAGCCATGAATTATCACTACATCTTTTTAAACTTGTCAAAAAATGACATGGAAATAAATAACTTATTCCACTTGATTAATTGCCTAACTTTAATGTCTGACATTATGTGTAATTTCTGAGAATGATTTTAAAATTAGCATAATATTCATCCTTTAGTAGTTTATATCCACTAGTAATGAGTCATGCTATAAACATGTAAATCAAGTTTAAGTCTTTAAGATGCTCATCTAATTTCATGTAGCATTCTGGAAGAATTCTGTGAAAAAAGACATTATAGACTACTTGTTAGAAAACAATGTTAAAATTTTTGCATGGCTAAAGGAACCATGTTAAATTTGAAAATTTATGATGATGGTAGTGGTGAGGGAATCCATGAATACGTACAATGTTGTTTAATGCTTGAATTTATTGATATCTCAAACTTTCCTCTTTCTCTATCCTTTGTTATTATTATTATTGTTATTTAACAATCAGAACTTCTCTTCATTATCTCTTTCATCAGAATTCACCATAACATTCAGAGATATAAAAAGTAGGTTAAATTCAATAGTCTTATAAATTCTCAAAGTGAAATTGAAGAAAACAATTTAGACAGTAGGGAGGAGGAGATAAGGACATAGAAATGTAGAGCCTGAATTAACAATCACTAACAACTAAGACTCAAAAATCATATGTCTGCGAAGTGCTGAAACCGGTAATGAATTCAGTTAAAATTGTCAGTAAGTGAATTCTGACAAATTGATCCATTCAATGACCTTACACATAATATTGAAACAATTTCCAAATTTTGAGATATGGATTGGATATTGTTTTTAAAAGCATGCTGAAAATATCCTTTGCTCCAACAGCATTTTGATGCTATGATTGAAAAACCCGATGTGTACACCAATCATCATGTTAGATACATCAAAAGGCAAAATTACAACAAACCTAGTCCTAGATCTAACTGGCTTTTATTTAAGACTCATGTCTCAATCGGGGCAACCTCCATTTTACAAAATAGAATGAGAGCTCCTACTGGGCAATAGAAGAACAACGGCTTTTGTAAGGTGGAGAACTAGGAAACAGAATAATAATTTTTTAAAAATTTTAAATTATAATGATGTGAGTACAATTCAGGGTTAGGTATACAAACGTTGATTATGCACGTACCCTTGTTGAATAATTTTTTTAAAAGTTGGTTGGGTCTGAGCTCGATGGCTCAGCCTGTAATCCCAGCACCTTGGGAGGCGGAGGCCAGTGGATTGGTTGAGTCCGCGGGTTTGAGACCAATCAGCGCAATTTGGAGAGACCTTGTCTCTACAATAAATAAAAAATTAGCAGGGCATGGTAGACCGTGCCTGTGGTTCCGGTTACTTGGAAGGCTGAGGTGGAAGGATGGCTGGAGCCGGGCAGGTCAAAGCTGGGGTGGCCATGAGTGTGCCGCTGCACTCTAGCCTGGGCAACAGAGTGAGACTCCAACTCAAAAAACAAACAATCAAAAAAAGCTGGGTGGTTAGCATTTGGTTACTTCAGGTTATTTTTTCTAATATGGGTTAAAGCAGAGAGCAGAGGGGACTTCCTTATTATGCTGATTCAAGAATACTAGACTCTTCCATTTTCAGGAAAAACTGGCCTGTTTGGTATCAATCTGCTTCTTTAAAGATTCAATTATCTCTAATCCTTACAAAACCTCTTCCATAAGAATGCTTTTTAGCCTTATTTTGCTGATGAGAAATGAGGTTCAGAGAGGCTAGGAAACCTACTTAAGGTCAAAATCCTATTAAACAACACAGGTGAAATTTGAATCCTGCTTAATCTGACGTAAAACTACAATTCTTGTTACTATGCATTGCTACCTCGTTTTAAAGCAGTGAAGCTGCTGGTCTTATTTTGGAATTTTACACATTTTTCAAGCAATTTGTTTTAATGCCTAATTCATCTTTGGAATAAAGATATGACATGACATGGTGGGATCAGGCATGTTGTTTATAAGAAATTTAAAATATTTGTCAGGCTATAAAAGTTCAAAGGAAACAAATACACTTTTGCCTATATTATTGGGATAAAATTATCATCATTTTAATAGTTTTCATTGTTTTTTTAAAATGAGTTTTAGAGTTCAGATAGTACACTAGAAATTTGAAACCTGTTGCAGAAGAGACAAAATTTTACCTCTGCCATTTCAGGAGTTTTCATCTGGACCTGAGAATTAAATTGACATAAGACAGATGAGCAGGAGAAAAGCATACAAATTAACTTAACATAAGTTTTATGTGTGTCTTTATGTGTGTTTGGCCTGCTGTGATGAAATAGTTTATACTGGGCAATTCACAAACAACAGATATTTATTTCTCACGGTTCTGAAGGCTGGGAAGGCCAAAATCAAGGTACTGGCAGATTCAATGTCTAGTGATGGTCTCACTCTTTATAGACTGCTCCTTCCTAGCTAATTACTCACATAATAAAAAAGGGTAAATGGATCCCTTGCACCTCTTTTATAGGGTCACTAATCCCATTCTTGAGGGCAGAGCCCATTTCATAAAGGACCTACTAATTTTTTATTTTTCTTGAGTCAGAGTCTCTCTCTGTCACCCAGGCTGGAGTGCAGTGGCACGCTCATGGCCACACTAGTGTCAACCTGCTAGGCTCCGGCAATCCTTCCGCCTCAGCCTTCCAAGTAGCTGGAACTATAGGCGGGAGCTACCATGCCAACCAATTTTTAAAAAATTCTTTGTAGAGACAAGATTTTGCCCAGTTGCCGGGACTGATCTCAAACCTGCAGGCTCAGGCAATCCACTCACTTTGGCCTCCCAAAGTGCGGGGATTACAGGCTGAACCACTGAGCCAGGCCAGGATCCACTTCTTAATACTATCACACTGGAGATTATGTTTTATACACATTCAGATCACAGCAACATGAAATGGAAGCACTCATAAGGACATAAAGACCCAAAGAAGTGGCAAAACCTAAATGCTTTGTTCAACCTAAATATGGTTGAACAAAAACAGACAATTGTGGAAAAATGACTAAATAAGCTAAAAGAAAATAAGAGTTAGTAAGATCTGTTTGTGCGGATTTCTTTCAGTATCAAATTCCCAACCTTGATAATAAGAATATTACTTTCCTTCTGTTATAGAGAATACACCTTTCATGTGGGAATTTTATCCCTGCTCTCAGGAAGAAAGGGAGGCGGGTCAGTGTATTATTTTGGCACCTATTGTTTTTTTAAGTTCCTGTAGCTCAAATTAATCCTTCTACCAAAGTGACATATTTTGGGGTGACATATTCTGCTATTCTGCTCAATGTAGTATAGGCATACTCCATTATACTGAGCTTGACTTTACTAAGCTTTGCAGATGCCGCATTTTTTATAAATTGAAGGTTTGTGACAATCCTGCTATAATCATGTCTAGCAATGCCATTTTTCCAACAGCATGTTCCCATTTTGTATCACTGTTTCAGCATTTTTGGCAATAAAGTATTTTTAAACTAAATTATGTACGTATTTTTAAACATAATGTTATTGTATTTTTGTTTTTGTTTTGTTTTGTTTTGTTTTGTTTTTGAGTTGGAGTCTCACTCTGTTAGACTGGAGTGCCGTGGCACGCTTCCGGCCACTGCAGCCTTGACCTGCTGGGCTCCGGCAAGCATTCCGCCTCAGCCTTACAAGTAGCCAGAACTACAGGCACTCACTACCGCGCCTGGCTCATTTTTGATTTATTGTAAAGACGAGGTCTCGCCAAGTTGCCCAGGCGAGGTCTTGAACCCTCGGGCTCGGGCAATCCACTCGCCTCGGCCTCCCAAAGTGCTGGGATTACAGGCTGAGCCACTGAGCCCGGGATGTTATTGTACTTTTAATAAACTCCAATAGAGTATAAACATAACTTTTATGCACCAAGAAACCAAAAAAATTGTGTGCCTAGCTTTATTGTTATAATTGCTTTATTGTGATGATATGGACTCAAACCTACAAATCTCCAAAGTATGCCTGTAATAACAAATAATTTTGAACTGAAAAGTAAATTATTTAAATATCTTTCTTTAAAGCTATGATTTAAGATAAAATTGTTTACTTGCTTTTATGAAAATAATTCAAAGCACTATGAATTTTAAAAGTATATCTTGATTTTAATTATTATTGTGGTTCATATAACAGTAAACAACCTTATTTATAATTCTTACTGGATTTATTTAAAGTTCAGATTTTATATTTGTTTTCATAAGCATTAGCTTATTAAAAGAATATTTAGGTGACAGCTAATGTCTAGTCCTCATTTTCTTTTTAATGGAAAAGGTATACCTTTTTCTTATCCCTCTTTAACCAACTCCAATGTTAAATAATTGTGAATTGTCTGAGCTCCTTTGATTTTAGTAAAAATAATGGTAATTATGTTTTGGACCATAAGTTCATGTTAAAAATTATGTGGAACATTTCTGAGGAACTCTTGGGATAAAATATTAAAGGAAACTCTTTCTCTGAGTAGAGATTCAGGCAAACAATTGATGTAACAAATATTAAACATTTTAGGGGCAACACCTTCGGGTTTCCTCCTACTGTGGGAGCTTCTCTGTCCTCTAATAAATCCTGCTTTCTCATTTAAAACAAACAAACAAAAAACACAAAAAATTTTAGAGAAGGGTTATCTAACCAAAGAGACCCAAAATATTCATCTTTCTTACAATTAAAATCAACATTCATGTTTGCAATATCAGTATGCCCCAGGTTTTTAGAAGCTAGATCAGAGTGGGGAGAAGTTGACACATAGTGAGTGGACTGTCCATTTGGAATGACTGAAAGAATAAAAAATAGGAAAGAGGGAACTAAAACGAGACAGAAAATTTTCTTGGGCACAGGTGCCAGCTTATGTGAATAAATAGGAGATGAGTTCAAGAAGATTGCTAAGTATAGAAACCAAAAGCAAGAAACTACTAGACTGTGTGTAGAAGGAAATTAATAATTTTTTCTTCCACAATAGGTTTTTAGTTGGAGTGAACTCCTGCAACAAAAGACAGACTAACAAGAGAAAACAAACAGTAGTTTATTACCATGCATATTTCTTTTTTCTCCCCTTTTAATTTTTTTATTTTAAAGGGGTACAATTCAGGGTTAGGAATACAAATGTTCATTATGCAGATACAATGCGCATATTTCTGATACATGTGACAGGGAATGAATAGTTCTCAAAGAATTGACTTTGAATTCCAGCTTGTACAGTATTTTCAACAAAAAGCAGTAAATTTTTTAGAAAAGTGAAAAAGGAAACAAACGAGTATCTAGGGACAACAAGTTGTAGAAAGACAAATAAATGGCAGGTAAAGGCTTATTAGTGAATTTTATTAAGGCAGAGTCCTCTGTATCATCTCCAGAAAATAAGGGTCTAAATAAGGGTCTTCAATGGTTAACATTTGTTCTCCCTGGTAGCTGGGTGGGTCAGGATACCTTTTGTTTTTGTAAATCTGCTTTTAGGCAAATAGGAGGAGAACAAGGAGCTCATTTGAATCTGCTTCTTCTTTAGCTCAACAATCTTTCATATTTAGGAGTGGCATATTCTTGTCTCCCACAGTGGGGTTAGTGGTTAATTTTTAATTAGACTATGAAATCATAAGCATACAATTTAAAGATAAAATGCTAAGTAATTGAGCCAAAGACACCTAAAAAGAAATATGAAATTAGACAATTAAGTTCACGAATTCATACTAGAAAAAGTGTCAAATAGCTCATTGCTGAATATCATTATGGCCACCTCAGAAGTATTCCCCTTGGGAAGCTATGCACTGATGCCAGTGCCTAGCCCACCCATCAAAGCAATTTTGGAACTCTTTCTGAAATGACCGTCAGAGCTGTCGTCTTATTACCCTTGATGCCCTCAACGTCATCAAAATGTCTTCCTTTCAATATTTCCTTTATCTTTGGATAAAAGCTATTGGGGGCCAGATCAGGTGAGTAGGGAGGGCGTTCCAATACAGTTATTTGTTTACTGGCTAAAGACTCCCTCACAGACAGTGCTGTGCGAGCTGGTGCATTGTCATGATACAAAAATTCCTTCAGGACCATTTTGGCACACTCCTTTCTCTTGCCAAGTTTTTCAGTTAAGATTTTCCTAACTGTTCCTCTGTCAATGTTTATTTGGTCTACTGTGCATCTCATAATCAACTGATGATTTTTACACACAGTTTGATAAATTTTTGCAATATTTGGTCAGTTCTGCTTGTTACTGGCCGTCCTGACCTCTCTTCATTAGTGATATTTTCTCTCCCCTCCGAAAAATGTTTACTCCATTTGTACACTGCCATTTTATTCATGGCATTATCTCTATAAATTTGGATGAAGACATCCCTTATTTCATTTCCACTCTTGCCAAGTTTAACAAGAAATGTAATGGTTGTTCATTGCTCTAGTTCAAAAATCCTACATTTTTGTAAACGGACACAAAAGCAT
Source organism: Tarsius wallacei (assembly GCA_963574415.1). Lineage (NCBI taxonomy): Eukaryota > Metazoa > Chordata > Mammalia > Primates > Tarsiidae > Tarsius > Tarsius wallacei. Next base: position 23,499 of record CAUYQG010015695.1, read on the forward strand.
GCAACAATAATAACGAAGGCCACTCAGCAAGACACCGCTACATGTCAATGCAAACACAACTGTGAGACACTGCTATACCAAGGTTATGAAACCTTACCAAGTTGTTTGTACAGTGCTGCCAACGTAAGTGCATGGTGGCAAGTTTACAAACTTAATTCCCAGACTTGTAAGAAGGAAATCTAGAGAAACACATTACCTAAAAACCTTGCCTAAATAAATGAGCTGAATTTCTCCAAATCAAAGAGGGTAATAATATGGAGTTTGTGGTTATTTCCTTATTTCCTGAAGTCCCAAATTTTCCAAAAATTATGAACTATCCTTTCTAAATGTCTGATTAGGAAACGAATTATTAAGTATTTGCAGCTCTGAAGAAACATTTAGTCTGTAAAGGAAGTCTGTGGGCTTTGGCATCAAGGGTACTGTTGGTGACTTGGGTAGGCATAACGGAAAGTGACAAAGAAAGAATGCCAGGAGACATTCATTCATTGGTAGGTCCAAGCAGAGGCAAGTCAAGAGAAGGATTTAGTAGACCTAAACTCAAAATGCATATACATAATTGCTTTCTGATTTTACTGCTTTCTATGAATGTAACTTCAGGAAAATTTCTTAACTTTTCTTAATCTCAGGTTTTTTTAAAATCTGAAAATAGTTCTTGTGAAAATTAAGTGAAATTGATAGATGTGAAAGTTTGTTGTGCATGAGAGAAGAGTATCAGGAAGAATAAGACACTGATGAACTTCCTGGAGTAGGAAAAGGCAAACAGTGTCTTGCACAGAGATTTATTATGCCAAGGACTAAAAATAAATGCATAGGCATTGGCTTAATGACTGCAACTTATTTTCATATTTGATTACTATGATTTGATAATTGACCCAATAAAATGAAATTTTCATCTTACCAGTTGGGCCTATGAGCACAAGTACAGCCCAGTGGTTAAGAATTTGAGTTTGAGTGTCTAACAGTGCCCCAGTTCTTCCACTTCCTAGTTTTGGGTCCTCAGGTAGGTTGTTTTATCCCCCAGTGTCTGCTACAAAGTAAGCACTGGATATGTTTCAACTCCCATCTGTTGTGGATAACTTTTAATAATAAGTTAAGAAGGAGGTGCAAACAGAAAAAGCACCACTAGAAGGGTGGAGGAATATTGCAGTATGCCAGCTGATGTTTTCCTTTCAAATGAGTAATCTTCTCTATTACAAGCAATATCCCTAAATATCTACTTACTTGCTACTTGGATGCCCCTGAAAATTCAATTTTTATAAGCCCTTTCTCTAAGCACCTCTTATTAGAATTTTTATGATTGTTTTCTAAGGGCTGTACTTTTAAAAATAGGGGAGTGATTGATCCAGAAAATAATTAATTGGCCAGGAAAACAAGCTGCTTTCAAAAATCTTAGGAAGATGAAATAAATAGACTTTAAGTGCATTTGGCTTTTCCTTCCTCTGGGACTATTTTTAAAAAGATGTGTGACAGAATGACACACAATAAAAACAAGTTATTTAAGTGATTTGGGAAATAATGACAACTTGGTTGAGAAAAATTTCTGCTTTATATGCTACTTCTGTGGATAAAATATCATGGAGATAGCCATGACAGAAGAACGTGAGTTCCTCAGTTTTGTGTATATTTATATATGCTATCAAGAATATCAATCATGAAGCAAAAATTAATTTGTGAAAGTATTCTAATATCAACTCTTGCTTTAAAAAAATGAACCATGTAATAGCAATAGCACTGTTAGACTTTATTTTGTTGTCATAATATGGAAGATTGATTTATGTGACTTTTCCTATTTTTTGTTTCCATTCATTTCCCTATTGGCATATATGAGATCTAATATAAGGTCAACAGGAACAAATAGTGAAAGATTATATTTTACTTTTTTATCCACATCTGGAGGTTTCTTATTTATTTGCTTGCCTGACATTCTGAATATTCCTGGTACAATTTATAGTAAAATTGACATTTCAATTACTTTTAATTACTTCCTGTGGTAATTTATGGTATAATTGGATCACAGTTCCTACATGGCCTGCATAAGCCCTATTAAACATAAGATTTTATTTATTTGATCTCTATGTATGCCTTCTATCAACTATATCTATATCCATAATTTGTAAACAGTTAATTAGTCTCACTGATATAAAGGAAATATTTTAGAATGATAACTGGAGGTATTATTGCTATTAACAAATACTAAATATCATTAAATTTTTAATTTTCTTATAATGTACAAGAATAAGAGTTTTCAGAGTGTGTGTGTATATATATATGTGTGTGTGTGTATACACACACACACACACACACATATATATATATATATTTATTTATTTATTTGAGTTGGAATCTCACTCTGTCACCCAGGCTGGAGGATAGTAGCATGCCTCTCTTGGCCACTGCAGTCTCAACCTGCTGGGCTCTGGTGATCCTTCTGCCTCAGCCTTCCAAGTAGCCAGAACTATAGGCACGCGCTACCTTGCCCAGTTAAGTTTTGGTTTATTGTAGAGACGAGGTTTCACCAAGTTGCCTGGGCTGGTCTCAAACCTGCGGGCTCAGGCAATCCACTCGCCTCAGCCTCCCAAAGGGCTGGGATTACAGGCTGAGCCACCGAGCCCAGCCTCCAAATTATATTTGTAAGCTTACATTTCTGACATTGTACTTTGGTCTTTTAGAATATGAAGAGTGTTGCATAAAGCCATGTATTTGGAAAAATAGGTACAGATTTCCTGGTAATATTGCAGCTGTGTATTCTGCAATTAGAATTATACCTGTAATGAGTTTCGGAGAGATATTTTGCACTGAATCCAGTATAAATTATTTTATATTTTTCCAATGTATCTATCGGTCTGTCTATCTATCCATCCATCATCTATCAACCTATAATCTGTGTCTATTGTTTTTCAGAAATGTGGTGATACATATATTCTGTTTTGCCTCTTGCTTTTCCATTTATTTTAAAGTGACTTGTCTAGCACATCAATGGATATTTATCTGCACTGTCTTTTTCTCATTGTTTAAGACACTTTTATATGCATGTCCCTGTTATGTCTCTTACTGCTATGTTTAGTTTATGTTTTTGAGCAACACAGTAATGAACATTTTTTTAGGCTTTGCTATATCGTCTACTCAAGATAAGTTCCTCAGGAGAAATTGATCATTCAAAAAAGATATAAAATCTAATGCATTAATATCTATTTATAAATACATTTATGTCTATATAGCCAAATTACCCTCATAGTGTGGCACGCATTCTCTTTCATCATCATTTCACAAGTACTTATTTTTCTCCAAATCATGTTTTTAAATCTTTACCAAGCTGCTATGTGAAAAGTTGAATGACATTTTCTTTTGTTATAATTGATTTGCTTTTATATGTTTTAGTACTATACAATTCAGCTAATAGAAATCCATTAAAGTTAATCCCTTAGCCGAGCTCGGTGGCTCAGCCTGTAATCCCGCGCCTTGAGAGGCTGAGGTGAGTGGATTGCCTGAGCCCGCGGGTTCGAGACCCGCCTGGGCAACTTGGTGAGACCTCATCTCTACAATAGATCAAAAAAAAATAAATAAAAGATAAAAAAATAAAGTTAATCCCACCACCATTTATTGCTTTTTCCTCTCTAATTCTGCTTTTCATAATATTAGTGTTAACTATGGCTAAATTTTACATTGTATCTTCATGGCATATTTGTCATTTTCTTTCACTTTCAACTTTTGCTTATAACTTTGTCTTAAATATGTCTATTTTAGTCAGAATACAGTACATTCTTGTCCCACACTGCATATTAAATAAAGCGACCTCATTTATTTCATACCAAATATATTTTGCAATTTGTTAATCATTTTTGGTACTTTAATATTTCTTAATATTTTCTTTCATTTACTATATTTCTTCTCTTGTAATTTGTAAGCCTATTTTATTTCCATAGATAGGGTTAAGAATATTAAGCGCATAAATTAAGTTTATATTTGTTGAATTATTGGAAGCAGTCTTATTTACTTCTGTAAGATTTGGGAATTTACATACCTAGACTCCTCCCAACTTCCTCTCATTTCTTTCTTTTTTTGTACACTTTATTATTGCTAATTGCCTATTTGCGTTTTTTTGCCCTCATGGGTCTTCTCTGCCTAGAATCATTGAGTGAGCATTTTGATCGTTGACCATAATCCTTAGAATTTTAGATTTTGTCTTATTTCAAATGAAACAATACTTGCTATTCATCGCTAATTTTATGGCTTGTTTATGAATGAGTTCTGCATTTTGATTCTTTCTCTTTGCACTACCCCAGGGAAGTTTTTCAGTAAGGGCAGATGGAGGATGTAGAATTTTGAACTAGTGAATATCCAAGAACACCTTTCACAGGACTGATTTTTCCAAGGATAGTGTTGGAGCCACTGACTTCTTCCTGTTAGTTGGCAGGACAAGTCGCACCTAGGGAAGAGTTCCCACCCAAGAACTGCCCCTACTTTTAGCCCTCACTGCTCCAGAATAGGAGAACTTCCTTCCAACTCAGCAAAGTGATCCCTGCATGGTGTGTTCCTAAACCTTTATGGAAAAATGGATCATACCGTTCCCTACAGGGAAACCTTTCGGTTTGTTGCTGTTGTAGGACAGTTTGTCTTCCTTAGGCTATAACCTCAGAACCCACTGTTTCAGGGAATCTTCTCAGATTCTTCCTGTCTTCTATCCCCGTCTTTACTAATCAGATAAAACTTGGTGGAGTTTCCGGGACATCCTTTACCTACTCTTCACAACAATATACACATTTAAATAAGGATTGCTATCAGGCTGCCCCTGATTCATTTCTTCTTGCTGGTTCCATATCAAATAGCAATTTCTCAAAGTTTGTGATACCACATATCACTGGGGGCAAAGTTTGTGATACCGCATGTCACTGGGAACAGTCTCTCAATTGCCACCTGTGGGCAGATAGAACCCCACTAAAATCTCGCTTTTCTTTGGTACAAAGTAATATTTGTACCTTTTCATATTCATTTTACGAGAAATGTCAGTATATCTTCTAATTTTACCAGCTATCACAATTTATTTTTAATCATTTTAAACCCCATGAAATGGAAAAAGCAAATAAAGGAACTTAAACCGTCTCACTAAGGCAGCACAACATACTGTCACTTCCAATCTTACAGCATTAGAAAAGTCTGGGAGTGTTGAGTGTGCTTTTTGACCACCAAAGTGAAGGAGATTGATTGACTACATACAAAAGAAGTTAGCTATCTAACAGATGCTTCCAAAGTATATTACAAAAGAGGGGGTTGTCTTCTCTCACATACAGATGTGAGGCAGTCCTCAGTTTCAGTACCACAAAGAGGTCTATGATTAAAGGAAGAAATGGGCTAAAAGAAGAATGAAAGTTTTGGCAAATTTTCAAAAGGGTGTTTGGCTCCCCACACAATCCCATTTTTCAACCTGCCAGAAATCAGTACTTTATGAAGATTCCTCACAGCTGCTATTGAAATCAGTATCTGCTGACCAAGCCATTCTCTAAGTTAGGATAAGTATGCAGCATCCTGAACTCAAGTGAAGTCAGACTCAGATTCTGAATCTCAGTAAAATTGAACCATAGTATATTTGGGAATAAAATTTAGTGCTTAGCTAAAAGTTAACACCTAGCAAGTTTGAGAAAGAAAGATCCCAACATCCCCTGGTAGAATCTTCCCTGTTTTGGGCATTCCACAGATGATGCAATACAACTACCATGGTGAAGGTGGATGGAGAGGTCTATCTTCTACCATAAATATAAAGATTAGGAACTTCAGAGGGCGGTCCCTGCCTGCAGTATCAGCATCACTTGCAAACTTACCAGAAACACAGATTCTCTGTCTCTGCTTCAGACCCTTTGAATCAGAAACTCTATAGTAGAGCCCAGCAATCTCTGTCTGAAGAGGTCCTTTTGGAGATTCCAAGGCACACTAAAATTTGAAAGCCACTAGTTTTTCAAATAAAAACCTTAACTACCTAACTCCATTTAGATAGATTTCTAAAAGGGTCTACTCTAGCGATAACGGCAGGCTATAAGCACACCCACACTTTGTCAGATCCTTTTATAGACATGAAATGTGGTTAAAAGTGAGTATGAACCATTGTTCTGAAGGAAGCATGCTGATTCCAATGCCCAGGTCTGTCTCTAGCTCAAACATTTGTGTTTGGCTGCTTTCTCCTGAAATTTCTTTAGCTTCAGAGCAAGCTGGTGATTTGAACGTGATCCTTTCTCATGGCTGCCTCAGCTTTTAGGAAGGTTGGAATAGTCCCAGATTGTCCTTTGTGCCTGTAATAATCTGGCCAACATGTGTGAGTCAATAGCCTGCTTTCTGTTCATATCTATCTGAAAAATCTGGTTCAGTAGTTCCCAAGTGTGCTGAGAATCAACCCTGCTCCATACCTCGTCTTCTCTACCTTTTTTTGGGTTGATGTTTTTACATTGGAGTTGAAGGAAAGCAGAAGAGGCCCAAAACAAAACACAACTATTCTCCAAGTGTTTTTTCATTAGATTAAAAAAAATTATTAAGCCTTTGCCAGGAAAGTAATTAGTAGTCCAGATAAGAGACCACCTATGCCAACTACATGACTGCCATCATATAAGAGAACTATAAATTTAATTTGGAAGCAACAGATAGTTTGCAGGCCCATATCTCACTTTCAGAAGTTAGGAAGTTAAAAGGAAAATTGAACAAGAAAGAGCATAGTTTTTATCTCCACGTCATCATCAATCATCATATTTTAGAGGTTAATGTTCAGAGGTTCTTAAGAATAAGGGAGATAACTTACTTAGCAGAATTTAAGGAAAGTCCTTTGGTGAGGAAGAATAGTTTTTTATTTTATTCTGTTCTCAGGATAAAGGTGCTTTGTCTTGATACTTTGTTGCGTATCCTCCTGTAACATCAACAGCAAGAATCAGGCAATAGTAGGAGTGCCTATAGACAAATGCTAGCAAAAAATTAAAGGATTATACTAAAATAAGAAAGGAAATAAGAGAGGCACTGTTGGAAATTATCTCTTGGCAAAAAAAGATCCTGGGAGGTTGAGCTGTGTCTGAGTACTGTGAGGGGGATCTGAGAGACAGTGTCAGAGAGCCAGAAACAGAGTAAGCAGACTGTTCATCCAAAGATCCAGCTGGAATGGTCAAATATTGAAGAGTGGCAAGATGGAGTAAGTAGGTTTAGAAAAGTTTATGGGAGGAAGGACATCCTGAAGAACTTGGACTTGGGGAAGAAGAGACCAAATTTCATAGGGCAACAGTGACTTTTTTCTAGGGTAAGAAAGGAACCCTGAAATGCTGAGTGAATTCAGGTAGTCATCATTTGATTGGAAGTTATTCTGGGGGTCACAAAATTAAATTAATATGCAAGGATCTGGGGATGTGGAACATATCAGACCTGATCTCTGACTTCAGGAAGCCAACAAAGAAATTGTGGAGACCATGCAAATATACGTGAGTCTCATGTCAAAGTACAGGCCCAGGGGTCTAGGTAGAACTTTGCCTTTGGAGGTTTCTAATAAATATTTAACCTTGGTGACAATTTTGACTTTTTTAAGATTTCAGAATTGAGTGGGTGACAATAAGTTGTTAGAATTTCCTTCATAAAATAAATCTGGAGAAACATTCAGGAATCCTAAAATGGAAAATTAACATTTAGAAAGAGACAGAAGTAACTTGATGAATGTTGGTATGAAAGAGCCTTTGTGAATTAAAAGCAGACTTCGGGGGGAAAGATAAGTTAGTTTTCTGACCCTTTGAAGAACATGGTTCAAAATTTCTTAAAACCAAAACTGTATAATGTGGTTCCTTGCTCTAATTGGCATTTATCAAGATATACTATTTACTTGGCAATGAAACAGAATATCATAATATTCCAAGTAGTTGAATTAAATAGTGGTCATATTCTAAAGTTCTTTGTAGAGATTTTGGAACACAGAAACAGTCAAACTCTAAACAGCCTGTTCAGCATCTCCACACAGGTATCCACCTGTCTCTTTGCACCTCTACCTGAAGGTCTGAACTGCACTTTATTTATTTTTAATTTTGTTTAGCTTAAAGATCTCAATTAACTTTATGGAGATTCTAGACTCAGGCAATGCTTCATTCCATAAAATAAAACAAGGGTTCCCTAGAATGCACTCAATTCTGAAATCTTAAAAAATCAACCCCCCTGCCCCCCGCCTCCGCCAAATGCATCTTAAAGGCACCATGTTCCAAACTAATTCCACTTACTCCTCATCAAATTTCTCTCAGTTTTCCTTGTCTTGGCAAATGGCAACATGATCAGTTCAGTTGCTCAGTCCAAAAAAACATTGGCAACATTATTTTTCCCCTCTCTCTCAAACCCTAAATCTCATCGATCAGACACACTGTCATCTCCATCTCCAGAATGTATCCAATCCAGTCCAATTCTTACCACTTCCAGCATTGCTGCCCTGTGCTGGCCACACTCATCTTTGATCACAATTGGTGCAACAGCCTCCTAAAGTATCTCCTGGCTTTTGTACTTGCCCCACAGTCCACCCTTAATGCAGCAGGTTAAAGCAAATGTCCGATCATGTCACTCCTCTGTTTCAAAACTCTCCAGTGACTTCCTATTTTCTCCAGAGAAGAAGACTAGATAGCTCATCATGAAATGTCCTACTCACCAGTCCCAGCTACCCCTCTGACAACATATTCTCATATTCATCCCCTTATGTGATCCACTCCAGTCATTGGTGTCAAAATGCTTTTATTTGCTGTTTCTTCATCATGTAATGCTTTTTCTAGGGGTCTAGGTCACTTACTCTACCTTCTTCAAGTTTGGGCTCAAAGATTACCTTCAGAGGAGACTTTCTGGGGACAAGTTATAAAGTCACATACTCCTCCTCCTCCTGACCCTTCCTGTATGACTTCCATGCTTTACTTTTCCTTTCTTTAATTTGAATCAGATTTCTTATCAACACAGGTTCTATATATCTTATTTGTTTGTTTATTCATCACCCCCAGTCAGCATAACATAAGCTCCATGAGCATGGGAATTCAGTCAGCTCTATACTATTCTATCCCCAGGACTCTTCATAAACACTTCTCCATGCTTTTTGTGCTTCTATTGTGGTATTATTATAAAAGCTCCTTAAATATCCTCCCAGACTTCACCAATTCAAAGATTAATATTATGCTTATAGGACAGTTAAAAAAATCATATTAGACATATAATTAAAACTTTCTTTGTGTGTGTGTGTGTTGAAGTCTCACTCCATAACCCAGGCTGGAGTACAGCAGTACACTCACTGCCACCCTAGTGTCAACCCGCCAGGCTCCGGTGATCCTTCCATCTAAGCCTTTCAAGTAGCCGGGACTACAGGTGCGCGCTACCACACTCAGCTAATTTTTGATTTATTGTAGAGACGAGGTCTCGCCAAGTTGCCCGGGCTGGTCTCGAGCCGGCGGGTTCAGGCAATCCTCTCCCCTCAACCTTCCAAAGTGCTGGGATTACAGGCTGAGCCACGGAGCCCTGCCAATTAAAACTTTCAACTCGTTCTGCTGCTTGGAGTCTAATTCATCCGGTTTGGGTTGCACGATCCTATGTGAACTCATCTTGTCAATCTAGACGTATTGTTTGTTTCTCCCAGCATACTTTTTGCTGAAGTTATTAGTCTGTTTATCTTATGCTTGGTGTTCTCTTCCCTCTTCTTTTCTTGTATTACCTTTTTCCCCAGGAAGGCTTCTTTGTCTAGGTTGAGTGGAGTCTGTGATTTTGCTGTTCTTTCCCTGGAGTATCCTCTACATTTTTTCTCCATCTAATAAAATTTTAGGATAATTTCAAAGCCCAGCTCATGTGCTGCCTGTTCCATTAAGTTTCTCCAATTAATTCAGATTTAGATTATCATCTTTTCTGAATTTCTATATAAGCTAGAAATGTTAGTTTGACATTTCATTTTATATACACCATAGTATCTTCAATTCAGTTCAAAAAAATTTTTGACAAATGTTTACTCTTTAGTTAGATACTATTTTCTTCCAGAAAGTATTCAGGAAATACTAAACATATTACATAAAATATATATATTCATATATTTCTGTACAATAACATACTGAAAGATGACTGCTCATGAATCTGAAATCTGAATGCCTTCTAGTCTTACATGAAAGAAATCAAGAATTTACTTGTTTGAATCTTCTTTTGTCCATTACGTGGTTCGGCTGGATTGACACTCAATACCAGGTACTTTAAAAAAATGGAAAAGGAAACTATGTCTCCTTATTGGGTGTTTTGGATTTTTTAAAAAGTGTAAAAATACAGTGGCATAAATTCCCCTCCCATTCCCCCACTGCTTATGCTACTTAAAACCCCCTCCTTAAAATAGACTTGGCTATGGATAGTGCATTTTTGTTGACATTTTTGGATCAGTACTTGGCTACAACTTGGACCTTTTTTCCATTTCCTGTATTTTCTTACAGAATGAAACATGGGGATCAGTTGGATCTCTAAACATCATCAAGAAAGAAAATTTTAACGACTGCTATTTCAACTAGTTAAATGAGCTCTAACCTATTTTCTCATGACTAGTCCATCTTAAATCTATTTTGTAAGACCCAGAAACTTTTCAGCAACACTTACTAAACAAATATGTATTGATTATGCATATGTGCTAGGCACTATGATAGACTCCGTGATAAGCACAACAATCTCTGTGGATACAAAGATTTATCCTTGTAAATATTTCCTTGGCTGATTCATTATTAAGACTGAGTCAGTGGAAGATGATTGATGTCTCACAGGCGTGAGATAGAATTTGCTAATATTTATCACAGCATTTCCTATAGCCAGATCTCACAGATCAGTATAAAATTGAATCTGATTCATTTATTTTATTTTATTTTATTATTTTTTTTTATTATGTTATTGTGGGGTACAGTTAGGGGTTAGGCATACAAAAATGTTTCGTTCAGGCACCCTTGTTGATAAGAGGTGTCCCCCCATCCCCAGACAGATACCCACCACCATTAATCCCATCTCCCTCCCCCTCCCCCCCCCCCAGTTTCCCACCACTGTCAGTCATTTTCTTGTGGTAATACGTTGGATGATCAAGGTCTACTATATGAGTGAGAACATGTGATACTTAGTTTTTTGTTTTTGTGAGAGGTCACTCAGTATTATGGACTC
>CAUYQG010015700.1:0-65236 GCA_963574415.1 Tarsius wallacei
GTAAACAGTAAGGAACAAAACAGGCAAGTTCTTTTTTTTTTTTTTTTGAGTTGGAGTCTCACTCCGTCACCCAGAATGGAGTGCAGTGGCCGCTCCCGGCCACCGCAGCCTCGACCTGCTGGGCTCTGGCGATCCTTCTGCTCAGTCTTCCAAGTAGCTGGAACTACAGGCGCACGCTACCACACCCGGCTAATTTTTTGATTTATTGTAGAGATGAGGTCTCGCCAAGTTGCCCAGGCGGGTCTCGAACCCGTGGGCTCAGGCAATCCACTCACCTCAGCCTCCCAAGGCGTGGGATTACAGGCTGAGCCACCGAGTGCTCAGGGGGCTTACATTCTCATGGGAAGAAGAGACCTAACAGACAATAAAATGAATAAGGAAACAAGATAAATGCCACAGGACGTTGTGATAGAAATGACTGGGGTGGGGTGAGTTCTACTTTTGCGGTGGAATCAGAGGAGGCTCCTCTGAGAGGTGATGCTTGAACTGAAACATGAACAGGGAAGGAGTCAGTCATGGGAGGATCTAAAGGGAGAGCATGCCAAGCAGAGAACCAAACAAATGAAAAGCCTCTAAAGCAAGAATCGCTTATCCCATCTGAGGAACAGAAAGACACGGGTATGACAGATATGCAGTGAGTGAGGGGTGAGGTGGTACCAGACGAGACTCAGGGTGGGTACCTGGGACCTTGTGAGGAAACAGCACGCCTCCCCTGAGCCTCTGTGTTCCAGAAACATCTTATTCCACAAAGCATCAGGATGGGAGGCAAGAGCGCCCAGAACAGCTTTTCCATTTTGCATCTGATTGTTCTGAGCAGACATCTTTACAGCGAACAAGGCTCCCCCAGGATTCACGTTCTTGCCTCTTGCTTTGTGGACACCCCTCTTTAAGCCCTCTCAGTTCTCAAATACGCAAAATCCTCCCAGCCAGTTTATTTGGGAAAGTCTGGGGAAATCGTTCAGCCACTTCTAGTGTAAGATGATTCAGGGTTGTGAGAAACGGTTTCAAGAACGAGCGGAAGTTGGCTGGAAAAGAGACAAGCCAGTGTGCCCATAAACCTTTCCAATATGTTAGAGATTGCCCAGGAGGAGAGGAACAGGATCGTTCAGAGAGGATCCGATGAAATCATCAGATGGCAACGTTCTAAATAGTCAATTCGTTAAACACCGGGTTGCCTTATGAGGAGTGATCTCTCTGTCACTGGGCCGATTCACGAGCTCGCTGCAGCGAGAGCCCGTTTCAAGTGGGCGAAGCTGCTGCCCTGTGTCCCCGCGGAGACTCCAGGCCTTGGTGAAATCGGTGAGCCTCTTTGCTCTCTGAGATGTTTCTTTTTCCTTACTTTCTGTCTGTTTCTTTTTTCCAAACTCAGACTAAATAACTCAGAGGCGAGACGATCCTTTCTTCAGAAGGAGACATCAAGAAAGTTTGTGATCAGTTCCCCTACAGTTGAGAAAGATGCTGTCTCGCACAAAGCACTGTCTCTGAAAGATGCCGCCTGGCGCCTCCATGAGTGTCAGGTCAGGACCCCATGAACCACCCACTAAAATGAGGAAGGCTGGTTCCTAAAATGAACAACATTCACGTCCTTAACACTGAGGATAGAAACAGTTTGTAACAACAACAACGCTAAGTTTACAATTATGACAGGGGTAACTGACCAGGTGTTTTGGTTTTATAATCTGGAAACTCATTCAATCGCTCCTTCGTTTATTCAGTCGAGGGGATGATGCCTTCATTTATCCAGTAGGTGAGGATGAGAGCATGTGTGACCTTCCTCACCCTGGAGAGGTCCCAGGGGGCGTGGGCAGGTGGGGGAGCAGGGAGAGGGACTGAGAAGCACCAGGCCACATCCAGCCATTGCTGTCATCGACTCCACGGTGAAGAGTCGCTCTACAGAGAAGTATGGGGCAAGCAAAGGCGCTTCAGGTGGAGAGAAGTTAACACGTGGCCAGCAGTCTCGACAGGGCTGAGTGGAGTGTGCCGGAGGGAGGCGACAGCTGGAGCTGGAGCTGGAGCTTAGAGTTCATGTGGCAGGGGATTGCAGGGTAGCAGCACGGAGCGCCAGCGAGCGTCAGAGACAGCTTGACAGCACAGGTGGGCAGAAGGGCTCTGGGTTCCAGACGAATGAAAGTTTCCGTCTGCAACAGGGAGCCATTGAAAGCCCACATGAAAAAGATTGTGTGGGTGAAAGATGATTGTCCTCAGCTGGAACTCAGAGGCAAGTGGGAAGGAAGGCACTGCAGAGACAGAGACCAGAGAGCAACTTCAAGGATCCCGAATGAGAATCGCAGATCGACATGCATCTGACTCGATCCTACGTTGATAGAGAAGCCCAACGAACCCTGGAGTCAATGTTCACGGAAACAAAAAGCATGATGGAGTCCCCAAATGAATGCCTGCAATTCTAAGATCCCAATCTTTTAAACACAGCAACACTGTAACCATATGAGTGGAGGTCAATCCTTGTGACGTGGGAACACTGAAGCCCCAGTTCTCTCCTTTGGCCAGGAACCTCATTAAATAATTGCTCTTCACCTGCCATTGGCGTCACACACCTGATATGGGCTCCCTGCATGGGTCCCGTGCACCACCAGGTTAATGGGATGAGTTCAAAGAGCCACCCCGTAGCTTTTCTGGCTACACGGATTTCTTACCAAGTTTCTCTGGAAAACGTCAAAGCATCTCTTTGCATGTGTTCTTCCTCTGGTTCTGTGCCTTGCTTGTTTTTTGCAAAAATCGCTCTGGGTTTATTCACAGCAAGCTTGTTTCCAGACACAAGGTCACTTTGGACTTCCAAAACAAGAGCTGAGCAGGGGTGCACAAATTGCAAGGACGTGTGAGGAACAAGTGCAGGATTCTCCTGGAGGAATTTTAAAACACATGCAAAAATACAAATGCAAAAAAATCATCCCAGCTCCTTGGTCTATTCATTGGTTGCTCTTTAAACTAAGTTGGATTTCATTTAATTTGTTTTTTTGTAGATTCTTTTCTTACAAGATGTTCTTTGTCAAAAATTCTAAAAATAGGTCTTTCCAAAGGTGAGTTGATTATTCTATATTCTAATTATGCACATGGGCTACATTATTTAGATGTATGTTTCTATATTCTTCTCTGGCATCCAAATTAATCAATGAAATTCCCAATGCCTTGCAAGATATGAGCTTTACTGTACATTGTTGGATATGTGTTGTAGGGTAACGTTTTAAATTATAATAATTTTTTTTCTCCTTTTCTTTTCTCTATATAGGACCTTTGTTCTGGTTTCTGGGGCAGCCTTAAGGGGACGAGGAAGATCTTGAGTAAATTAGAAATGTTACAAAAGGGTCGGGCTCAGTGGCTTGGCCTGTAACCCCAGCACTTTGGGAGGCCAAGGCGAGTGGATTGCCTGAGCCCGTGGGTTCAAGAACTGCCCAAACAACTTGGCGAGACCTCGTCTCTACAATAAATAAAAAATTAGCGGGGCATGGTAGCACGTGCCTGTAGTTTCAGCTACTTAGAAGGCTGAGGCAGGAGGATTGCCTGAGCCTAGCAGGTCAAGGCTGCGGTGGCCGGTAGCGTGCCACTGCATTCCAGGCTGGGCAACAGAGTGAGGCTCTGACTCAAAAAAAAAAAGAAGGAAATGTTACAAAAGGACAGCAAAAGCCCAAAGACAGTTTCTGACATTCAACAGCATCCTGCCATAAGACAACAGCCAGTAAGTCAGGATGATACCCTCGTGATCTACGGTTTTTCCGGAAGGCTTGGGTCCCACGTATCATATCCAGGGTTTAACTTCAGGGGTGACCTGGATAAAAACCACCACTACTACGCTAAGAGGGATTTGGGGGACAAGATATAACAAGCCAGAGGATTCTGATTCTCCCGCAGGCTTCGCTGTGGGTATCTTAGATATACTGAGGAAACACTGAGGACATTGCCTACGGTGCAGGACACTGTAACAAGGTCACCTTTCAAGCCACCCTTGCTACTGCAGTCTCAGGCTCAGCCAGCCTCGTGGACCTAGATCTGGCTTCTGGGAGGTGCGGCTATGATCCAGGACTTCCTGAGAGTCTTGCTGTGGAGTTTTCCAGGGGGCGGGTGCCAAGCAGGAGTGAGTGACTGTGTCACCAGGACGGCAGAGATGATCACTCCGTCACAGCCAGCTACTGCGGGCCAGAGGGAGCGGAAGGGAGGTTGAGTCAGGCAGGGCCAAAAGAGTGAAACACTGTCACGACAGCTGTGGACTTCCACCAGCAGAGACCAGGAAGCAAGAAGCCCTGCCTCCAAGGGCTTTCCTCCCATCTTGAAGAGGACTGAAAGGAGGGCCCAGTGACCAAGAAATCTGAAAGCTCTCCCTAAAGGGACTAGTTAGCTAGTGAATGGGACAAAGTGTACATCCCATCACACATTAGTTTGTGTGTGTGTTTGTTTACGGGAATCTATGAGACTCACCAAAAAAGGCCAGATCTGTTAACAACAAAATAAAGAGATTGTTTTCTTTGCACATGCAAATTGGAGTGTGAACTAAAACATGTGACCCAGTTACGTGTATAAATTAATCTAAAGAGCTAAACAGCAAGATACAGATCTGAAATAGGACCCGTTTAAACAAACTTGGATTTTTAAAAAAGCAGAATCATCAAGCTTTTTATTTTGGCTGCATACAAGTTCTGACAATTAGATTCACAAATTCATCCTAGAAAAAGTGCTACATACCTCATTGCCGAATATCACTACGGTCACCTTCAAAGCACTGCCCCCATATTTAAGGTACGCAATTCCCATGTTTACCTTCCATCTTATGTGTGCTTGCAGAAGGTTTGAGTTTGGGAAATGTCTGAGGCTAGGTTCCTCAGGAAGATGCGTTGCTTTTGCCGAGTAGTGGATAGGTCAGGAATGATCCAATGTTCTCCACATGAAATATACACCTATCAAAGAAAGAGTCTCCGATCCTGGATACAATTGTGACAGCAGCGTTATTTGTGATAGCCAAAAAAATGGAAGCAATCAAAATGGCTTACAATGGTTGAATGATTAACGGGAGCTATAGTGACTCAGTAATAAAAGAGCAAAAAAACTGTTGATAAAGGCAACAACTCTGATGGATTTCTGTGATTTGGTGCTGCGTGAACAAAAAGGTCTTCTCCATACTAACTTTGCAACTTCCTGTGCATCTATAATTATTTCAAAATAAAAGTTTTAAAATTGTTTTAAGAAAGGGAGGAAGAAACAAGGAAGGAAAGATGAGAAGGAAGAAAGAAAGGAGGGAGGGAGGGAGGGCAGAAAGAAGGTTTAAATCAGAGGCTAGCAAACTATGGCTAAGGCCCATATCTGTTCTACTGCCTGTTTTTGTCAATAAAGTTTTATTCAAACACAGCTATGCCCATTCATTTGCATGTTGTCTGGGGTTACTTTCACACAGCAGTAGCAGAGTTGATGTTTGATAGGGACCATATGGACCCCAAAGCCTAAAATACCTACTTTTTGACCCTTTACAGAAAAAGCCAATGACCCCCCGGCATAAACGAGTTTGCAGTACAAATACAAAATGTTAATATGGGTGACACTTTTTCCTCCTCGTGTTTCTTATATGTGTCTCTTAAATGTCCTTAACTGAATACACATTTCTTTAAAGATGAGTCCAAAATACTGACCTATAGGGAAAGACTCAGGAAGATGAAAGAGAACCTCAGTGATGCTTTTTCTGATTATTGCACACTAGTCATTATGATTATGCTTTGTAGGAAGGCCCAGGGGAAGCTTTCTTAAACATGTCTTCTTCTTGAACAGTGGATTTCTTTTTCTCTTATGGGCACAATCATGGAACGGCTCGTGTTTCCTCCTTTAAGATGTCTGCTCAGAGTAATGACAGGTGAATTTTCAGCAAATACACACTCACTCCTGGCTCCATCTTGTCTTAAGACCTCATGCTCTTTGCCCTGGTGGCCTCATCTATACTGACGTTTAAATTAAATGTATCTTTTTGTATTGTATGTTTTAATGCAATCTATCTTAAATTCTTTCTTTTAAAAAAAGTCATAGTAGCCAGGCTCAGTGGCTCAGCCTGTAATCCCTTGCTTGGGGAGGCTGAGGTGAGTGGATTGCCTGAGCCCGCGGGTTCGAGACCTGCCTGGGCAACTTGGCGAGACCTCATCTCTACAATAAATCAAAAAATCAGCCGGGAGTGGTAGCGCGCACCTATAGTTCCAGCTGCTTGGAAGGCTGAGGTGGAAGGATCGCCGGAGCCCAGCAGGTCGAGGCTGCGGTGGATGGGAGCGGCCACTGCACTCCAGTCTGGGCGACGGAGTGAAACTCCGACTCAAAAAACAAAACAAAACAAAATATAGTAAATAGTATAGCAACGGCAAATAAACAAAAACATTAGAAACAAAAAGCTTCAATGTGACAGCATTACATTTCAAAATAAGATCTACCAGCCTCCAAAAACAGGCTCTCTGCCCACTATGCTACCTCTAAAACTCTGATGCCATGCCTGGCGCACAGGAAGTGATCAACTGGGTTAGCTAAGAGTCTGACTTTCTGATCCTTGCTCAGTTAGGACAATTCTGAGAGAAAATAAGAATAGAAGTGGGAAGCATCTGAAGACTTATGTGTAAGCCTATTTTTTTCCTCAGGTAGTGTTCATAAGTTAATATCTTAAGTCCAAGTCATTACCAGTTCATCTCTTTTCAGGTCTTTTAGGGAAAATATTTGCTTCCCTTTCTTCGTTGAACAGACTGCGAGCTGCAGAAGGTAAGTTCAACATTTCAGTGCACCTGTCATCAGAGACACAAACATTCCTTTTGCATACAGGAAGTTTCCAGCAGGGAAGAGAGAAAAGAAATCAAGGCCCTGGATCATTGATGACAACAGTTTGCTCTTGGAGTCTCATTCCAGCTCTCCAAGCTGGGGCATTTGGGCTCTTTACTGAACCTCTCTAAGCCCGAATTTCCTGCCTTCTGGGGTTGCCCTGAGGATCAAAGACTGATTTTGGAAAATGTGTGGCACGGGGCCAGGCATGACTCATCAGCAGGTAGGTGGTCACCGTTGACTCCTCCTTCTCAGTCGGTCTCACCTTTCTTCCTGCTGTGCCTGTGCTCCAGCTCTTCCTTCTACCCAAACCCCTTCCTCAGCCCTTTCCGTTGAAGGCTTGCTCTTTCTCCAAGATTGTCAAAGTCACCCCTGTCACCAAGTTCTTCCTCTCCGCCCGCCAGAAGCAATCACTCCAGCCCTTTAACACCCTTCGGGACAGAAATGTTAAGCCTGGTTAAAGGTGAAAACATGCATTTCCCAGCACCCCCAGACAAGCACGGGACTATGGGTATTGAGAAATGGATGGCACTTTCTCTGTTCCCCAGGGAGTCCCCCATCTGGTCGGGGTTGGTAACTGTAGGGCAATGTGAAATCACGGATGTCATCACAGGCACCTGGCCATTGTGCTGTGAGGACACCAAGGAAGAACGAGGAATTCCTCCAGGGGGGCAGCCTTATCTAAGAAGGTGACATGTGGGTTGGGTTTTATTTTTATTATTATTATTTTTTTAGTTGAAGTCTCACTCCGTCACCCAAGCTGGAGTGCACACTCACAGTCAAGCAGCCTCAACTTGCTGGGCTCTGGCAATCCTTCCCACCTCAGCCTTCCAAGTAGCTGGAATGACAAGCACATGCTACCATGCTCGGCTAATTTTTTGATTTATTGTAGAGACGAGGTCTCGCCAAGTTGTCCAGGCTGGTCCTGAACTCCCGAGCTCAGGCAGTCCTCTCACCTCGGCCACCCAAAGTGCTGGGATTACAGGCTTGAGCCACCACGACCGGCCATGGGTTGGGTTTTAAAGGAGTTCATCAAAAACAGTTAGACTAGAGCTGAGGATATGAACGCAAGGAGGGCCAGACGATGCTGGAAGAGATGACAGGAACCTTGCAGACCGAGATACTTCAGGAGCCACGGGTTACAGTGCAGACATGGCCAACTTCAAGAACCATGCCACGCACGACCAGTCCCCAAAATGGCAGAGAAACGGCACCAAGAAACCCAATCACAATGATTACAAGTCTCTTAAGGGGCTGGACCCCAAGTAATGAAGGAACATGCACTTTGCACAACAAGAAAGGCCTGAAGAAGATGCCGGCCAACAACACCAAGGCCATGAGTGCTGAGGCTGTCAAGGCCCTCATAAAGCCCAAAGAGGTGAAGGCCTAGTCCCAGAAGGGTCCTAGCCACAAGCTTCAACGACTTGCCTGCATTGCCCGCCCCAAGCTTGGGAAGCGTGTTCATGCCCTCGCTACCAAGAACTGCAGGCTCTGCTGGCCGAAGGCCAAGGATCAAGCTAAGGTCAAGGCTGCAGCTCCAGCAGCAGCTCAGCTCCTGCTCAGGCTCCCCAAGGTGCCCAGGGCCCCCCAAAGCCTCCAGAGCAGAGGCCTATATCTGCCAACGTGATGATGGAAGGACTGCTGTGACCCCTACGCTGCTGTCTGCGTGGGGCTGATGTCCTCCTGGGCTATTTGTACAGATAAACCGGAGGCAGGATTTGTTAGCCTGTGACTATGAAAAAAAAAAAGACAGAGAGAGAAGACAGGAACCCATGGAAGCATTGGGATTCTGGGCTGACACACCTGCCTTCTGGTCTGTAAGCAGCAGGGAGCCATGGGAGGTATGAGAGCAGATGTGTGGTGTTGCAGGGTCTGCTTTAGAAAGCAGCTGTCAGAGGGCAGAACATGGGCTGGGGGTGGGAGGGGCTGGACCCTGGGCAGCCAGTTTAAGGATAAAAAGTGGAAGTGGGGGGAGAGGGCCACGGTGGGACACGTCCTGAGGAGCACTGGGACCTGGGATGAGCCTGCCTGTGGGGAAAGAACAGTTGAGGATTCTCACTAAATGAATTCTGTGTTGGAAGGTCATGTTTGTAGGAAATGGAGGTGACGTGCGATGTGCTCATCAAGACCTAGCTGTATGAAGGGGATGTCTAAATTCTATGTCCTTCAACGGGACAAATCAGTTCAGCAAATACCTGAGCCCTCTGTGGCTCTGAGGCGGTCTTAGAAGTGAGTAACCCAGTGGGAACTGAGTCCTCACTTTTCATTTCCAACTCCAGAGGCTGAGTGACCCATGAAGATGGGCCACAAGGCTCATCCATGGGAAGACACTTGAGGACTCGCCTGCTTCTGTCTGGATGATACACGAAGACCCACGTATGTATAACAGGAAAGCTAGATCCTCGTGAGAGGAGAGAAGATGAGACAAAAATACTAAGCAAAGAGATAGAAAAAATCCTTCCACTTTCTCCAAATTGCTACTTTTGTAGACCCACGTGGTTCAAGTGCGGCCCAAGGAGAGTCCCTAGCATCCTGTCTGCCCACTCAGGTTCTCCTGGAGAGCACATTCGGACCACGAGACTGTCTTGTTCTGGGGCAGCAGGGGAGAAGATAAAAGGAGCCCACCAGTGGTTGGAAATCTGTCTTCCTCCTTGTGAGACCCTCATTTTAATGCAAATCTTGGCCCACGCGGGTAGGTGGGAGAGGATTGGGACAGTTCCCTCTGTGCCTAACTCCTCTAACTAGTTCATATGCTGCCAACGTAAATGGGGCGGGAAGGAGAAAAGGAGCAGCTCTTACGCACCGGACAGGGAGCGTGGGCTCTGGAGTCAGGCTGCCTGGGTTCAAACTCCAGCCCTCTTGCATCCTGGCTGGGTAACCTTGGAAGAGTCACTTAACTTCTCTGAACCTTACTTGCCCCATTTGTAAACTACAGACGTAGTCGTCCTTATCTCACAAGGATATTTGGCAGAGAAATATATAAACACCTGTAAGTGCTGGGCATATAAAAGGCAGCAACACATGATGAAAACTAGCCAAGCACGGCAAGCACATCAGGTCCACACTCTCATTTAATTCTCCCTCCATCTCTGTGCAGCCCATTTTACTGAGGGGGAGACTCATCCTGGAGGTGAGGTTTCTTGCTGAGGTGTCTCTCCTCGCAAGTGAAGAGGAGAGCTGATATTCAAACCCAAGCCTCTCTGGGTCTTTTTCTGCATCCCCTGGCTGGACTCCTGAGAGAGATCCATCACAGAATAAGATATTGGATCCAGAAAGTGAGGAAACTGTGATACTGACTTCTCGGTTACGTGGAGGCAAAGACTCTAGAAAGAAGGTCCTCTGTGGGTCACCCAGGAGCTGGGTGGGCAGTCACGTGCCTGCTTTGGTTGATGGAGTGCAGAAGGGTGGGGTCTCTTCCCTGGCATTGCTTTCTGCAGACTGGGGCGGTGAGGAGCATCGGGGGAAATGGCTCCCTGGGGACTGTTTTCAATACAACCCAGGGTGTCCCTAGAGACAAGGGCGGTGAGGAGGAAACAGCTGCCTCTCCCACACCCACAGATGGCTGCAGCTTTGCGAGGTGGGGGTCTCCCAGCACTGGCCCAGGTGCCCACCCAGGAGCTCCAGCACATTCTTTCAGCTCAAAGCAATTAAAAAATCCTCCAAAAAGTGATGGGTACATGCTCTCCCCTTTCCTTCACCTTCTTGTTTTGTCTTTCTGGCTCATTTGTTTTCCTCTCCGTGTGGCCTTTTCTGACAGATGCCCTATGCCAGGCTCTCTCCTTCTCCTGGTTCTATATCAAATGATCCCTTGATCACTCTCAGTTCTGTATAGTTAAATACTGCTGTGCATGGCTTTCTGATTGTTTCACTAAGCAAATTGTCTTCCCAGAACACTCGGAGTTCCTCAAAAACAAGGAACGCCTTGCTCGATTAAAAAAAAATTGTCCTGCAGAACAGCCAACACTGGTTGACGCACATAATAGAAACCCAATGAGGCCTACTGAGAAGAGTCGGATTCTTTTTTGGCTTTCCTCTTGGTCTTCACCCACCACTCCTGGTTAGTGGATGAGAAAAACGAGGCTTAGAAAGGGTGGGGCTTTGCTGAAAGTTTCCAGCTGATGAATGGTAAAGCTGGGGTTAAGATCCATTCCCTTACCTCCCAGACCAGTGGTGGTCCCAATTCTTCATGTTGCCGGCAACTCACAGGAAGTAACAAGCATCAACAGCAGCTAAAGTTCTATGTCTATCATTCTAAAATGGGACTTATTGCATGGTTCATCTTTCTTCAGTTTTGTAGCAGGAAGAACTAACAACAAAAGAGAACCACAAAACTGCCTAGAGTGAGTGAGTCAATGACTGAGGAGAGCACCATTTTTTTTAGAGTCAACAAGACGTCCCTTCATACTAAACAAGGCATATTTTGAAAAAAAAAAAGGTTTCATACCAGATGTTCAACCTTTGAGCCATTACTTCATTCTTGATTTAGTAGGAAAATATTGATTTAAACCAGAATGATGGCATATTTCACAAATACGATAGAGGTTCCTGCTATGGTTTGAATGCTTGTCTCCTCCAAACCTCATGTAAAATCTGATCTCCAGCATTGAGGGTGGGGCCTACTGGGAGGTGTTTGGATCATGGGGTGGATCCCTCATGAATGGATTAATGCCCTCCCTCAGAGGTGAGTAAGTTTTCATTCTATTAGTTCCCACAAGAGCTGCTTGTTAAAAAAGAACCTGGTATCAAACCTCTCTCTCTCTCTCTCTCTCTCTCTCTCTCTCTCTCTCTCTCTCTCTCTCTCTCTCTCTCTCTTCCTATCATATGACCTCTGCACACACCAGCTCCTCTTCCCCCGCCCCCCCCCCCCAAACAGAAACAGCCTAACATTCTCACCAGATGCACATGCCTAATCTTGGACTTTCCAGCCATCAGAATCATGAACCAAACAAACCGTTTTTCTTTCCAAGCTACCCAGCTTCAATCATTCATTACTTCATAATAACATGAAATGGACTAAGACTGTTAGTGATGTCTAAAAAATCAATTTATAGTAGATAAAATATAAACATTTAACTAACCTGCCCTTAATTCAAGCAAATATAAGCCAAAGAAAAGTGTTGGAAACAGTGAACTATATTTTTAAAATGAGACCAATTTATATTTACAGAGTTGGTAGTTCAAAAAGCTAGGGGGAACTTGCCAGATCTTACAATTTAGAAAGCTTTCATTAGCGTTGGTATTGCAGACTCACATAGTTTAGATATTTTACAAATCTAAAACTCCAAAATCACTATATTAACAGCTATTTTCTTATGAAGGTATCTGTATGAGATTGCATGTTGTACACAATTTAATTATACATGATTATTCCGGCTTTTGAATGGAAATATCTTTGCATTTAGCATATTAAGCATTTACCTTTCCAAAAACTGGTGAAATTCAGTGTGGTTCATTTCTGTTTCAGAATATTTAGTGCCACAGATTTTCTCTTTTCTTCCAGTGTTAACATTTCTGAAACAAATGATCCAAGATTTGATTGATATGTCAATGTACATTGTCAATTATTGCTTGATGTGTTTCAATAAGTGAAAAAATTATGAGGTCTTAATTTTTCATGATTTGTCCTAAAATGATCTCTTTCTTTAAAAAAATATGATTTCAAAACCCATCACAATTAAATATTAAACTTCAAATTAAATATTAAATAATATGACATGTAATTACATAAGCATGTATGCTAGAGTAATTTATATAAGAAAATAAAAGTTCACTATTTTAATCTCTTCTAATAATGCTGAGGACTTTGAAATGTAAATTTATCAACTTTGAAGAAAATTCAGGAACTGCATTCATGTTTTATTCATATAGTGTCCTGTATTAATTCAAACCTCAACATTTTTAAACAGTGATGATCATAGAAAAAGAATGTTTCATTAAAATATACGTCTGTTCAAGTTTTCAAATTAGAAAACTATTCTGGGCATTTTTTGAATCTGTATATTTTATTAAATAAAAAAATAGGGATCAAATACTATATAGTTATTTATTCATTCATTCGAAATGGTGATCAAATACAGTTAATCATTCAGTTATTCATTCAACAAGCACTGATTTAGGGTCTTTGTGGGCCCTTAATCATGTGGTGAACAAGTGACTCTCTAATACCTTAATACTTGACTAGCCAGGACACCGTGTTCCATGACTAGACCCTAGCAGACAGCATATCTGCTTGGGCAAATCATACATCATCCCTGTTCCCTGTCTCATGGGTGGAGACACGAGCAGGTCATCATAACACAGAACAGCAGGTGCTATGTTTGTGGAAGGCCTAGGGTCATGAAGGCAGCAGAATACACAGCAGCTACGACCGAGTAGAGATGAGGGAGTGTCAAGTTCAGGGTCAACATCCAGAAATGAATTCCAAGTTCATTCTCAAAAGGCCTTTGTTACTAAGGCAAACAGGTGGGGAGGCAGGAGTTTGAAAGCAGAAGTGGAGGGAGAGTTGATAAGAAACAGAGCTAGAGAAAAATGCAGGGATGGGTCATAAAGGACCGTAAAAGGTCTATTAAGGAGCTTGGGTGAGCCCAGAGATCGTAATTTACTAATAAGTAATACATATATTAAAATTATCTAAAATATAAAGTTTGCTTTAGGGTTTCATATTGGACCTCTCCTCTTAAGATTCCTTAAAATGTAAAATTTTCCTTGATAAACTCACAGTTCTGAGAAATAAAATCTACTTGTGACAAGAAAAATGATGAGGGTCTTGATTTATATGAACTTGACAGCCATCATCAAGACTAATTGACAAGATCTTGTCACTCACTAAAAATAATAATTAAGTAATGAACAAATGCTGTTTTATCTTCTTTTGGCTTTATAGATGGAAGAACCAATAATAACAAAAAACCCTTAAAACTATCTTAAGCAAATTATTAAATAGCTAAAGGATACCATGTTACTAGAGCAGGATTTGGTTAAGATGGTTCTTCAGGGGGTGTCAGAAAATGTAAACACATCTTAAGCATGACATTCACTCCAAAGATGGCATTAGTCAAATGAATGCAAGCATCACCAGTGTCAGGCAGAGCAGTCAAAGAAAATGGCGGAAGCGCAGTTGAGCAAACCCTGCTACCATAATTTAATTCAACTTCAGAAAGTATTACATAGACAACATCCCTTAAAATCCATATACATTTTTATACTCCCTGTATATTTCATCATTCTAGCATAATTTTGCTTGTCAAGATACTAAACAATCCAGCTCTCTCTTCCTATAAATAAGGTTAATGTAAGTAATATGTCCCTTTATGTCAATAGAACTTTTATCTTTCTGGAAGCTATTGCAACTTGGATTTATTAAAAGTAGCACAGCGGGGCATCTACAGAGCACAACTCTAGGGTGACATTCACACAGATAGCATTGTGAGCATTGCTCTCAGACAGGGTGACACAGATACCCTGCTATGTAAGCCACGGCTCTTTTCGTTTAAACCTTCTGTTAACCAGCACCTATAATGGTCCTGGAAGGAGACTATTGATTATACCACGGAACACATTCTGAATGAGCAAAGAAAAAGCACACCGAATTCTGGAGAGTCTTAGCGTCAAGTGTATGCCAGTGTATTTTGAAATAATTAATTCATGTGGCAAAGTGACCCTAACACCTGAATATCTGATAAACCAGGACTCACTGTTCCACAAACATATGATGCAGGCACCAGGGAGAATCACTAACTTGGTGCTAGAATAGTGGTCCAAATGTGCTCGTACCTCAAAATGAGTGACCCAGCATTTAAACACATTAATTTGGTAAGATAATATCTGTATTGAATTCTGAGCACAGTCCAAGACAGACAAAGAGTGAGAAAAAAATAAACATAGGAAGAGACGGAAATTATGTGGTAACTTGGCGTGTTTTTTAAAAAGTCATATGTGACTTTAAGGACATTACCCCTACATTTTGCATCTAGCAGAATGAGCTAATTATGAAATGTATGCGTCAAAGATTTCAATTTCAGGCTTGGCTTTACTCTGAAGATTAATTTTTTACTTTATCATCTTTACAGGCAGTTCGGTGGTCAGCCAATCTGAATGTTACTCATTGTTCAGCGATGTATGAAGTATATTTAATCAATGTGAAGAAAGTAATATTAAACTATTATCAGCAGCCTCAAATATTCTAAACATCTCAAAAGAAAGGTCAAGAGGTAATGTCACTGCTAATAATATGAGAAACAATGTGCTTAACTCATTCTTTACATCAGAGCTTTTCAGTGATCTCTGATTCCTTGTGTCAGAAAATGAAATAAAAGCATACCAGACAATTCTTCTCCAATGTTGGAGAGACATTGACTGTTTGGAAAGATTTTATTTCAATCATAAGGTAAGCTCATGTGCAGATAAATGCTTTCCTAGGATGATAAACTTTTAAAATGTTATTCCAAAGGAAGACTATATATTATGTAAAATTATACTTTTAAAAACCATATTTGTTCACTAAATATCCTAAAGATTTAAACATAAACAATTGTGCATAATAACTTAAATAAGGAATTACAACATTCTATTTAAGAAGGAATTTACGAGTTCAGTCATTTCAAGATACATTAATAAAATTCAAACGAAAATGCTAATTTAAAATGTGCGGTGATCATAGAACTTCTTAAAATCAGAGCTACTCATTTCTAATCCATTATTTCCTCCTGTGCTTAGCCTAAATCAGCAGAGTTCAAATTAAATTCCTGACACAGACATTAAATGAATCTTGGTATCTATTTTCATCTTCAAATATCAATATGGGAGCCCTTTTTTTAATTAAACACAGACTCCCCACAGGAAAACATTCATAACGATGAAGACAAAAATCTGTAGAAACTTGAAAGCGTGTTTAATGATAAGTTCTTACTGCGTCTTCCGTCCAGGTGAGATGTCGGGAGCAATATGGTAAGGGATCTGTGTGTACTCTTGTCTCCATCTGCAAAGCCCTGAGGTGCACAGGGACACATTGCTCTGGTGCCTTGCAGATGGGCTTCTTCATGGGGGGGCTGTTTGGAACAAGCAGTCCTTCTATTGTCCAATCAAACTCGTTCAGAAAGAAATGACAAAAATCTAACAATCCATGAATAAGTAGAGCCATTTTTAGATTTTAAAAAATTAAATACGTGCCTATACCTTTAAGTTTTCACTCATTCAACAAAAATTTACTGTGTGCCTAAAATGTTCCACACAATTCTATTTAAATTCTATTTAAATTGAAATAAAGAGGAAAGAGAAGTCTTTTTAAATGTATGTAATAACCTGTGCTATGTTATAACAGGGATGATTTATCCTCTTTCAGACAAACGCCAGTCTAGAAAAATAGAACTGAATTGACTGGGATTTTTTTTTCTCACATATGAAATATCTTTAGTCAATGTAAAGGAAGAAATAATGTATCAAAAGTGGTTTTACAACAACTTGGAAAAATATCATTTTAAATGATCCATTTGGCAAAAAAAAAAATATTTGGGGAGTATTCTGAAAAACAGAATAAAATAATAAAAGAACTTAAACACATTTCGGTTGTTTTAGCTGTAGAACTCAGTTACTTTTTATTCCTCTTGCATCTACTCATCCATACATTATTTTATTGATTAACTTATACATTGTCCAAATATTTGTTGTTTACCTTATTCCAGGTACAGTACCAGCCACTCAAAAGAAAACTGCAAAAAAGACAGAATACTCTCTCCAGGAAATGTTTAGCCTAGAAATAGACTGGCAATTGCAATAGTGCAGGCACAAAGACAGGCGATAGGCATGGTGGGACCACATGGGAGGAGCGACCAACTCAGAAACGCCCTGCCCGCTGAAGATGGCTCCCAGGCTTGTGACTTAGGCACCGGACAACATGGCTGTTCACAGGGACGGGCACTGTGGGAGAAAAGGGGATCAGATGTTGTTAGGCAAGGTCCGAGTTTGTTCACTCCTTCTCTCTCTCCCCCTGTCCTGCTCTCCCGTGCTCCCTCCCTCCCTCCCTCTCTCACCCTCTCCTCTTTTCCTCTTTTTCCTCTCTCCCCCTCTCCCTCATTCTCTCTCTCTCCTCCTCCCCCCTCCTCTTTTTCTCCCCCTCCCCTCTTCTCTTTTCCTCTCTCCCCCCTTCCCTCTTTCCCCTCTCTCTCTGTCTCTCCCCCCCCTTTTCCCTCTCTCTCTCTCTCTCCCGCTCTCTTTCCCTTCTTCCCCACCCCCTCCCTGTCCTTGCATAAACGATTGTCCTGGCAGCATCCACCATTAACCTGCAATGACCAGCTTGTAAAATATCACACTTCTACAGGCTGTAGATCTGTTTTTGCTCACTGCAGTTTGCCAGTTTGTCTTTCCTTGTACAGCTCCCTACTGCTTTGATGACAATGATGTTGCATCTAGTTAAGTCTTAGTATATAGTAGGGTGAGTACCCTACCTTGCTATTCTTTGTCAGCTGGCGCTCATTGGCCCTTGTGTATTTCACATACACTTAGGACTCAGCTTAATCTGTTTTTAAAAGTCTGTTTGGGACATAAATGCTCTGTATTAGGTTAAAGAGTTTCCATTTTGATAAGATTTTTTTTGAATGTGTATTGAACCATATAAAGCTCTTTTTTCCTGCATTTATTGAGATGTGCTCAGAGGGTTATACTTCGTCAGTTTCACATCAATTTCAATGACTTAACATATTTTAAACTACCCTTGTGTTTCCGGTTAAATCCCAGTTGGTCATGATGTATGAACTTTCTTTACAGATTGCTGAATTCAGTTTGCTAATATTTCCTTTAGGATATTTGCATGGGCATTTGTAAATAAAATCAACGAGTCATTTTCTTTTACTATCTTCATTAAGGTTTGGTATCAGGTTATCCTTGCCTCATAAAATGAACTGGAAAATATTGCTTCCTTTTTATATCCCAAAATATATGTTTCCCACATGCTTTGTTGAATTTGTCAGTAAAAAAATAAGGCCGTGGAATTCTTCAAGAGAATATTTCAACTACTCATTCTACCTTTTCTGTGGTTGTTGCAGTACTCAGGTTTTCTGTCTTTTCTTGGTTCCATTTTGTTACATTACTTTTGCCCAGGAATTTGATCATTTTATTTATTTCAGTTATTATGTTCATTAGCATAAAGTTATTTATAATATCCTTTTATTGTTTTCTTAATCTCTCAGCACCTATGCTTATAGCTTTTATTCTCAGTATTATTATTTTTTTTTCTTTCAATCAGTTTGGTCAAGGATATCCATTTTACTCATATTTAAGGAAACAATTTTTGGTTTTGGTGAATCCATTTTATACGTATCATCTATTGAATCAGTGTCTGCTCTTATAGTTTATGATTTCCTTCCTTCTAATTCTCCGGGTTCATTCTACTATTATTTTCATAACTTCTCAAGCTAGATGCTTATCTCATTAACTTTTGGCCTCTCTCCCTGTTTAATATAAGAATTTAAGTGTATATATTTTCAAGTATGCTGAAGCTACATTCCAAACCTTTTACTTTGGTCCTAGAGATTTTGTTTTTAAATTTCACTGTACTTTCTCCTTTGTCTTACAAGTTATGTAAATATCCTTTTAAATTTTCCAGTATTGAGCTTTTAAAAATTATCTCTCTAGTTATTTATTTTAACTTAATTCATTAGTAAAACTTGCTTGCATCTTCTTTTTTTTATATTGAAAATATAGTTTATTTAAAAAGTAAATTGGCGAGAGAGAAAGAGGATTCACCTCCCCAAGGGAAGGGAGGGAGCCAAAGCTTAAGAAAACATGGCCTGGTCGTATTTCAAAGAGCACTTGGCCACACCATAGCTTAGCAAGGCAGTGGCCACAATGGCCTGACAGTGGTGGTGGCAATGGCCCGAGGGCCCAATTCCTTTTCATCACCTCCACTCCCACCATCCTGGTTCCAGACACATTCCCTCTCACAATAAGAGCCTCCTAACTGCCTGTTCCTGTTTCCACTTCAGCCCCTTCCACTCTGTGATGGTCGTGATCCTGTTCAAATTTAAGTCAGAGCACACCACTCTGCTCCTGCCCTCCCAACGGTTTCCCATCTCAGAATCAGAGCCAAGGGGCTCAAGTGGTCTCTAAGGCCCTGCGTGATCTGCATCCCTCTTTCCTCTCTGACCTTGTCTCCTCTTGTCCTCTCCCTCCCTCACACCCTTCTGCCACATTTTACTTCACCTCAAACCCATCACCTCAGTTGCTCTGCATTTCTTGGCAGGCTCTTTTCCTAGAGACCTGCTTGCTTTGTTCTTTACTCAAATATCACCTCAACAAATCCTTCTCTGGTCAATCTCACATTTCTTTTTTATTTTAGTTTATTTATTTTAAAGATGTGAGGTACAATTCAGGGTTAGGTATACAAACATTGATTATGCAGGTACCCTTGTTGAAGAGATATGCCCCTCCCTCCCCTAGCAGTTTCTCTCAACTACCAACCCCACCCTCCCTCCCCCCTGGCAGTTTCCCACTACTGTCAATCTCTTTCTTATAGTATTATGATAATTGTTCAAGGTCTGCTTATGAGTGAAAACATATGGCACTCTGTTCTTTTTTTCTGTGATAGACCACTGAATATGATCGACTCTAAATCCATCCAAGTTGCCGCAAAGTCCATATGTTTATCCTTCTTTATGGCTACATAATATTCCATTGTGTATATATACATTTTTTTAATCCAGTGCAGCTTTGATGGAGCATAGTTGGTTCCATGTTTTTGCTATTGTGAACAGAGCTGCAACAAATGTGCGTGTGCAGGTATCTTTTTTGTAGACTGATTTGCGTTCCTCTGGGTATATTCTCAACAGGGGAAGTGCTGACTCATATGGAAGGCCAATTTCTAATTCTTTCAGAAATCACCACACTGTCTTCCAAAGAATTTGCACTAGTTTGCATTCCCACCAGCAGTGTAGAAGCGTTCCCAACTTCACGTTTCTAAACTCTGCCCTGCTCCCCACTTTCCCCTCAACACTCCGTTTCCTCTCCCTGTTTCAATTCTATGTTTAGCTCTCATTCCTGACTACCAATCATGAGAGGATCGTGTGAAGTGGCCGGGAGCTCGGGCTCTGACAGCCTGCATTTGAATCTCTGACTTTCTACTCTAGTGAAATGACTCAGAGTAAACCCTGGCCTAAGAGAGAAGGAAACGGACAGATAAATATTTCTTCTTCCTCTCTCAGGAGAGACTCTCTTAAGAATACTGTTTAGATGGTTTCTTGGAGGACGGCTTGATAGCACATCCTCATACTGGCTCGCCTTCCTTCTTCCTTCCTGCTTGTCCCTTACCCCTGACCCCTGAGTTTGCACTTCCTAATAAAGTGGTAACACTTGAGTCATTTCCCTCAGGTTCTGCTGTCTGAGGAACCCAGGCAGAGATTCCATGATCCATATAAAGTAAACGTGGGAGACTCTTCCTAGAGGGTATATAGGGACCAGTATCCAAAAAAGAGGAAAGTCAGGTCGGGCAGGCAACAGCCTCAGATAGTCACCACGCAGGTGGCCTCAGAGTCCTGGGAATGTCTAACCGTCACAGGACCAAGACAGAAATGTCCATGGATTGGGGAGGCGTGCTGACATGGTGGCCAGTACAGCCCAAGTCACGCAACCTTTTGAACGTCTTTTAAAAACTAGTACAACATAAACAACTCTATTAACTTCTGTTCCCTGAAAAGCTTTTACAATCTTGCAGTTAGACTGAGGAGAGTGTTTAAAGTAAATTATAAACAAAATCTGAAGGTGTGAAGATTAAATACTGAAAAGGCATTTAATTATAATGCACTCATTTGTAAAATGAGTGAGTAAATAACATTAATGGCATTTAATTAGAAGAAAGACAATATAAAGAAATGTTTAAAAATCTGATGAGAAGAATGCATTTCACATTAATGTTTTTTACCTTTATATTTTTATATAATATTTTGCTTTGTAAAAATGTTAAAAAAGTGGCAAGCAATAAGACCAACTCATCATACATCTAAATAAACAAAATTTGATTCTAATACTTTTTATTTCATTCCTGGCCTTCACTGAGAACCTTTCACAGGTGTGGACACTAAGTTGCTAAAAGCAGACTATGAAGAGTTTATTTGGATAAGTGCCTATTATCTATGAACAGAGCAACACAGGGCTGCTTCTCCTTACTACTGTTACTGAAATATCAATGATTATGACAAATTCATTGTACATTTTCATTAGAAACTTCCCAATGGTATAAAGGTTTTACTCCAGGTTAGGGGTAGCAGTGGGGTGGGTCTGCATTGCTTCAAGTTTGGGACTGATCTGTAAATATTCTCTCTAGCAAAGTTACTACCCAATTCAGCTGATTGAACAAATCCACTCTTATACGAGTTTCAGTCATAAATGGTCATGAAGCAAGAGCTGGATGTGTGGGAGAGATGGAAGAGAAAAATCTTATTGGAAAACTACTGTCTCATTGGAGTCTTGATGTAAAAGAGCTAATATGTCTCTCCTTTCTTTTTGAACAAAAGAAGGGAAAGGCAAGAGAAATAAGATCTTCTCTCATGCTTTGCTAGTGATATCTGTCGACTTGTAGACTTAGGAGGTGACACTCGATTTTTTCCAATATCCCAAGCATATCCATATTTCTACTGAACACTTCTGAAATGTGCTGTCTTGGTGCCTGGTTGTGTTTAAATCTCTTCCAGCTTGTCTCATGACACGTGTAGCCTCTGCGGACATGGACGTTGGCTTGAACAGCCCAAAGCGCCACTGATTCCATGGCTTCCTTCCCATCTAGTTTGAGGAAGGAGTTCAGGAGTCTCCTCTTTTTAATATGAGGCATCACAGAAACTCAGCTCAGAGATAAAATATTAGCAAGTTTCCAGATTTTCCAAATGTCTGAGACCACTGTCAGGTCTCCCTGTAAGCCACCTTAATTCTTGTTCTCAGGTTGACTGCCCTTTCATTTGTCATTCACGGAAATAGAGAAATACAGGGTCAGGGTAATGAAGGACAACAACAACACAGCTATGTAGTTAAGCTGACTGCAGCACTGTTTCTTCCCCTCCACCTTCTCAGTGGGATGCAAATTCTCTTGTTCATGTCTTCATTGGCTTCCCTGTGTTCACATGGCACCATGACCCAGCTGCAACACGGAACCCCCGTAAATTGACCGCTCTCCTTCTCCACCTCTTTCCCATAACCAGGGAGGCATGTGGCGGTTTTGAGGAGTCCAACTTTTAACCAGCGATCCTCGTTTCTCAGTTACATTGGTCCTCCTTTATTTGTCATTAATAAAATCATAGAGCTGCAACAAACATACATGTGATGTCAGAAAGTCCTCTATGCACAATAGCAAAAACATGGAATCAATCGTGTTGCCCATCAAAGTTGGACTGGATTGGCTGTTGAGAGAAACTGCTAGGGGAGGGAGGGGCACACCTCATCAACAAGGGTACCTGCCTAATCAATGTTTGTATACCTAACCCTGAATTGTACCCCACAACTTTATAATAAAAAATATTTTAAAATAAAATAAAAAAATAAAAAATAAAAATCATAGATTCTTCACATTTCTTTCTTGAGCCTTCTCACATCTCCTTTTTCTCTTAATTCCGACAGCAAATTAGTATCACCTCTGAACAGATGAACCAACTTTTAACTTACTTTTATCTAGCATGAGCTCACTCAAATATATATGTTTTAATTTAGTAACTTGGAAATTTTAAAATCACTGTCCAATGGCCGGATCCAAAACTTCTGTCTTTTCAATCTTGCTTTTTTCAATGATTTCTTCCTTGAATATGAAAATTAATTGCTTCTTACCTTTTAGTGTCTGAAAGTACAACTTCTCAATTCACAACTTTTCCCCAAGGGGTGGGAAAATAACTTGAGTTCCTGTAAATTGTTCAGGGAACTTAGTCACAGAGGAAACCGAAATCTTATGTTTTAATAAGACTTTAATGTATTTTAAAACTATTGATATCCTCGGATATAAAAAGTTCTGTCTGTTGATTCAAATTTTACCTATTGCCTTTTAGAATGAATAATACTTCAAGGTGAAAACAGCGTGAACTTAGTTCTCAGGGCAGCTGTCACCAATGAGAGAGAAATAGTTGTGGGCATCAATGCAGCCTGAGACTCTATGAAGAAGCTGCCATATTTCCACATTGTCCTATTTCCTTAAATCTCCCCTTAGTCATCACTCTGTGTCGGAAGGTTCTTGTTGAGGGATTAACAGGAGAATTGGAGTCTCACTCAGCATAATGTTTGTTAGTTGGTTTTCCTAGATTAGATATTTCGACTTAATTTTTAGACCCATTCAGACAATCAGCTTGGCTAGTCTTTGGTCATACTGACTGTGTGACTGAATAATCTCAGCAAATAGCCTTGGTTTCTGGGACAACACACTTTTTCTGCGAGTGTCTTCATTCTCCCTTGTTTATCCTTTATCCAGCAACTTGGCCTCTTTCCTTGTTGATTCATAGCTTATACTTCTTAAACTGTAAGCTTCACAAAGGTAGGGACCATGACTATCTCTTCCTTATTCTGCCTGCATTGTCTTCGTGTGTAATAGATAATGGTTAGATAAATAGTCGAGTTGGAAGATTAAGTCTGGTGTATGCTTATGGTACCCAAAGTAGTCTGAATGTCACACTTCCTAGCCACAGTTTATTTATATGGAAAGTCTTTCCAGCCAAAACATTAATTGCATTTAAATATACACTGCAATAAAATTATTTTTGCTAAGAAATAAATTATGTGAAAACAAGATTGGAAGAAAATACGATTCTTTCAAATAAGATACATTCAGACTTGAAGTGAAATGTATTGTATTTAATCTGAATAAGAGCTATTTGGTTTCCCTGTTTAGTAAGTATTTTCTTTTTTTCCTCAAAAACTTCAAAAAGTGGGAGGACTCTTAGATCAAGCCATTTTGAAATACATGGTCAAGTTGCCTAACATTAGCTAATGCAGTGCCTTTGTCCTTTTCCTCTGGTTTCCAAATGAAGGCCAGAGTTTTGCTGAGCAACAATAGCTCAGACACGCCACCGAAAAGTTAGTCTTCTGTTTGAGTAGCCGAGAGAAATTTGGAGTAGTCTGTAGTCATTCCTAAGATCATTTAGTTTCAGATTCCAGACCAACAGTAGAAGTGTTATTTTTTAAGGAAGATATTGAAAGGAACCTGGTTAACTTAGGTTTTCTAACATAATTACCATTTTTCATTTAAATCAATTAATTAACTGAATTACTTGTACTTATATATCAATGCAAAACATATACATAGGCACAATATCTGTGAAATTTTCAATAGCAATTTTCTCTTTCCCTTTAGAAGGAAATATCTTCTTATGAGACATCTTTGTTCACCTCCTATCCATCAGGTGGGCAGGAAACTTAATATTCCAATTAGAGGTGTCTTAGTTTTTACCTATTTAAAACAGACTCTTTTTATTTGTTTATTTTAGCTCTGCCTTTTTGGATACTTATTCAATCAAATTGAAGTTTCAAATTTCTAACCAGAACTGCTGCTTCCTTTCAAGAATATATACCTGTCTCCTTTGAAATGGTTTCTGAGTTTAGATGAAAGTTCAGGGAACCATATTCCATTGGGAAAAGAGGTCCATGGTGTCTACATGTAGGTCCTTGGGCTCTCCTGAATTCTTGAAACCTCTAAGGACATGTCTCTTGTCCTTTTTGGCTACTGGCAACCTGCTGGCATCTGCTCACCACCAGCTGACGTGTAAGCGATTCTGTCTATTCTCTGAGTTTTAGCCTCATCCTTCCTGAAACTCTAGAGAAAAATCTACAATTCATAGCCTTTTTCTTGGCTTATGCTGGGCCTACTGATTGCTCCAAGCCATCCCCCACCCTTGGCTCCAAGTCGGTTTCCATCTCTGGGTCTCAGACACACTAATTCATCCAGTCACTGACTCAGGCTGCCCACCCCACAGCTTCCACTACACTGAACAACTCATTTTTCTCTCAACAAAACTCAGATTTCTATACTGCTGCTTCACTACAGTCTAAATATCAGGGCCTCTTTGGGGCCCAAAACAATGACTTCTCAGCTTCAGACTCCATTTGTCCTTCTAAAGTACTGAGGCTCACTGGTTCAGTGAGGCAGCACAGGGTATCGTGATCCTTAAGGGGGAAGAAAAAAACTGGATTGAGACCATAAAATATGGCAAAATTGGTAAGTTAATATTGACCTTCTGCTGCAAACAACTTAAAAATTCAAAATAAAAATATTTTTAAAAATCTTTTTGGATATATAATAGTCGTAGCAATAAAGTAAGGCATACTGGAGACCGAGAGGTAAGCAGAATCCTGAACCTGGCTTTTTATATCTAGGGAATTTGCTAAACTCAAGCAGAACTTGAGTTTCTGTTTTCATGTTCTTGCAGGGGTAGGGCTCAGAAAACAAATTCCAGGACTCAGCCAAGGTAGGTAGTCTAATAAGAGAATCACATAAAACAAGAATCGCAATAAAGACAAACTAGATATAATGCTTCACCAGGTGGTTGCAATTAAAATAGACCATCTCAAACATTTTCACTGTGTGGTGAAGAAAAATAATCTTCATTGAGAATTTATATCACAGGCTAACCCTTGCTTAGAGTTTAAATCACATTAGATGAAGACGAAGAGGAAATTAATAACCTAGAGGAAAAAGTCTGAAAATATGATGCTAAAATGCATTTAAAGATACAAAGAGATGAAAAACATAAAAGAGGAGTTAACAGATATGGAGGTCAAAATGAGAAACTCCAGCATACACCAAATCAGAGTACTATAAAGAATAGAGTGAGGGAATCTAGGAGAGGAAATATTTGAAGAGATGACAAGTAATAATTTTCCAGAAATTATTCAAGATACCAATCCACAAATTCAAGAACCCCAAAGAATCTGAGACTCTGAAGCAGGATAAATAAAAAGAAATCTTTCCTCAGATATATCATGGTGAAACTGTAGAATACCAAAGCAAACAGAAGATCTTAAAAACAGGCAGAGAAAAAAAAAGATTATCTTCACAGGAATACATTTAGAGTAATAGCTGACTTCTTTGTAACAACAATCGAAAGTCAGTGATGATCTCTTTAGTCTGCCAAGTGAAAATACCTTACATGAACAAAAACACTTCTAGATAAGTAAAAGCTGAAAGAGTTCTCTACCAATAAATAAAAGAAGGGCAAACTATGGAAAAAGAAAATTAGCCCCAGGTGAAACACTGAGATGTAAGAAGGAATTATAACAAGAAAAATTTGGGGTATCTCTAAATGCATGCTAACTGCCCATAGAAACTTTTTTAAGGTTTTAAAACAGATAATATACATATTGACTGCCCACAGAAACTTTTTTAAAGCTTTAAAATACATTACAATAATAGCATATAAATCACAAATCATATGATTGAAGTTAAAATATGCTAGCTTTGATTGTTTGAGAGAAGGGTAAATATGTTTGCTAACTTTAGATTTTGATAAGTTATATATGAAGCTAAAATGCTCTGCATAATAACAAAAAATGACAATAGAGGGTATAATTTTCAAACTAGTAAATGGGAAAAAAATGGAATGAGAAGAAAAAAAAATCAGTCTCAAAGAGCACCAAAAAAGGAGAAGGAGGGGAACAGAAAAGGGAGGACAAATAGAAGGCAAATTATAATCTAAATACAATATATGCCTATAATTACAACAAACAAAAAATGCCCACTACTTTAGGTGAGAGACAAAGATAATCAGAATTTTTTTTTAATTCACTCTGCGCTGCCTATTGGGAACCCCTTTAAAACAGAAGAATACACAAAAACAGAGAACAAAAGAATGGGAAGAAGATATACTAAGTAAATAATAGCCAAAAGAAAGTTGGAATTGGATAAATGAGACGTTTACTAGAGCTAGATAGAGCTGGGCTCGGTGGCTCAGCCTGTAATCCCACGCCATGGGAGGCTGAGGTGAGTGGATTGCCTGAGCCCGTGGGTTCGAGACCCGCCTGGGCAACTGGGTGAGACCTCATCTCTACAATAAATCAAAAAATTAGCCAGGCATGGTAGCGCGCGCCTGTAATTCCAGCTACTTGGAAGGCTGAGGCGGAAGGATCGCCAGAGTCCAGCAGGTCGAGGCTGCGGTGGCCGGGAGCAGCCACTGTACTCCAGTCTGGGTGACAGAGTGAGACTCCACCTCAAAAAAAAATTTTTTAAATAAAAATAAAATAAAATAGAGCTAGATAGAATTTCTACATAATGATAAAATTTCAATTCCCAGGAAGATACAATATGTTGAACATACATGTGCCTAAGAATTAAATTTCAAAATATATAAAGTATAATTTTACAGACTACTAGAATAAATAGATAAATTTGTCTCCATAACTGGAGGACATAACCACATCTTTCTAATTAATTGATAAAACAGCAGAATTAGCAAGATTAATCTCTTGCACCTGACAACTGCAATTCAAAGCCTGCATGGAAATTGTCAGAAACATGACCACATACTGGGCCTTAAAGTAAATCACAACAGCCATCTCTCAGGCTAAGTAATGCAACCTCGTTAAGTTGACCACTGGGAAGGACTGTTCACATGAAGGTAAGCTTGTTCCATAGCGGATTTTCAACTCTGGAATTTCCAGTTTCCAATGGCCTGACTTACCGGTCCCTTCATGTGTTATGGCCCATCTAAAACAAAATAAATGATAAAAAGGAATTTAGCGAGGTTAACTATCACTTTTAAATATTTATTTTAATTATTGAGTACTTGCTATGTACTAGGCAAAGACTCAGTTTGAATTAAAAATCCAAATCTGATGATTTGCTGTTGACAAGTGACACAAATAAAATAACACAATTTTAAAACCAGGAAACATGCTTAAGCTAAGACAAGATTGCCAATGTGATACTCCACAGTGAAATCTGAGGCAAAAGATAAGGTAGAATAAATAATAATATTAACATAAAAGTCAAAAAAAACTTTAGACATTCAAAGAGAAACTGACATACACACAATTATTGTGGGAGACATAATTATATCGCCAACAGCTTACAAACTAGCAGGTAAAAATTTTTTAAGCAATAAATAAGGACATACAATATCTGACTTTTATAACTAATATATGTAAGCATGACCATTTATTTATTTGCATTGTGGCATGGTAACAGAAAATATATCTTTCTCAACAATTCATGAAATATTTGTAATATTTGCCACATATTCACAATGTAAACATCATTACAGTTTTAAAATAAAAATTGAATAAGCCACATATTGTGGCAAATGATAAGATAAAGTCGGATATAAATGAAAGTTTAAATTTTACAATTTTAAGCATGTAATTAAATAAAACATTCTCTCTCCCCAAATTTTGTTATGCCAGATAGGGGAAAAAGCAATAGGATCAACAGGTATCTTGTAAGCAATGAAAGTAACACAACTGAGAACTTACAGAATGCATCTAGAATTATATTCAAAGGCAAATTTATAAGTGTTAATTTATTAAGAGCTAAGAAGAGAAGGGAAATTAATAAAGCATTCAACTCAACCATTTATTTTTAAAAAATATATAAAATTGTCCTATGGAAAATAGGTAAAGGTAAATATTAAAGATTCAAATAAAAATAGAAAGTTTAGAAAATGGAGTGTCAGTAGAATGGTCTGAATAAATGTTTTTGAAATAAAAAGTATA
The DNA here is from genome assembly GCA_963574415.1 of Tarsius wallacei. Lineage (NCBI taxonomy): Eukaryota > Metazoa > Chordata > Mammalia > Primates > Tarsiidae > Tarsius > Tarsius wallacei. Next base: position 28,447 of record CAUYQG010015700.1, read on the forward strand.
ATAGCAAATCTCTTGCAAATAAATGTAGGTTAATAAAAAATACAACACAAACCAAATAGAAAAATTGTGCTAAATATTTAACATTAAAAAGATAAAAAGTAAGAGTATATTATGTATGCATATACAAAAATTTTGATAAATAGATAAATTTCTGGAAAATGAATTTCTGGAAAAATAACCTCATAGATTTAAAACAGAAAACATGCTCGCTCATATAACTCTGCAGGTTATGGTACAGATCATTTTCATGTTATATAAAATATTCTAAGCCATAACGATATAGAAAACTAATTCATCCTGTGACGAGGAGATAGGCTTCATAATAAAGTCAATCACTGGTAATTTAAGAAGCAATACAGCAGTCTTACTTGTAATTACAGATGAAAATTTCCAAATCAGTACAAGCACATAATATCTAGCATTATGACAAAAGCATAATCACAATAGCTGAGAAATACTGATCCTAGAAATAAAATGATGGACATATTTATTAACATAACACATCACGGATTAACGAATAAGAATGCAGGAACAGCACATCATCCATGATTTTCTGGTGCACACGCTGGTCATCTGAGCCTGGAAGTTTTCTGAGATGACCCAGCCCCATCAAAATCAGCCACAGGACTCAACCTTATGTTCGATGATCCAGGTTTTCCATAAACTTGCTAGAAATTCATGGGATTGGGACACTGGGGTGGGGGGTGGGTGGAGTGGTGACAGGAAAGACTTGTTCCTTACCAACATGGAACTAGGAGGAACCAAGCTGAAGGCCCTCAGAAGCCAGGGCAGTGGTGGGACAATCCCTGTGTTACGTTTTCTCTCCTCAGTGAACTCATGCACTCGTCATCTAAGCAATGCTTTTTTCTATGTCTTGTTTTCCTAGTGTGTTCGCTGTCGACAAGACAATAAATACCCAACAGCCCGAAATGAAGTCCAACAAGAAATAGAAAGTTCATTATGAACTACTGGAATGTTAGCGAACACCTTCAGAAGGTGGTAAGCTCTTGGCTATTGCAGATGAAAGAGGCAGGGTCACATATTTAGGTAGCATCCATTTTATTTGATTTTTCTGAATATCTGGCTTAGCTTCGAGGACTCTTCCTAGTCACTTCCACATTGTTACTCCATCCACCCACCTCCAAATAGCCCCAGTGGCTTTGAAGTGCACATCAGTAGACTATAACACCTATTATCCTTCCTTGTTGCATTCTTATCAACTCTCTTTTATCCTCCCTGCTTGTTTATTGAAGAGTTTACCATTCTGGCTTCCTTTTTGTTCTCTCTACTTCTGCTTCTGTAATTACTCAAAATTCTTTCAATATCTAGGTAGATAACCCACCCCGGACTCTCTGGGCCTCCCATGACCTTAATCTCTTTTCGTATCAGCTTATCCTTCCCATAGACACAAACTCAAACTGGTCATTTCAAATCACAGTACCACTTCCGAAATCCTAATTTCAAGGACCCCTCTCTCTCACCACCATCTCCCTTTACTCTAGTTCACATATTTAAGTAATCCCACTCCAAAAACTTATCAACTCTACCAGATGCTCCAAGCCATTGCATCCATCAGAGTTTCATACTCCATAACCTCCCTGACGGGTTGGCTTTTCCCTTTGGACTCAGCTAAGATTCGTGGTTCAGCATTATGGCCACTGCCTCGCCCTGTCCTCAACCCACGGCCTCCTTCATTGTATTCATGTAGAAAAAATATAAACCCATTCTAGTTAAGTCCAGTTCTTTACTGCTTCAAAGCCTATACCGAGACAGTTGAACATTGGTTGGGGAAGAAAACATACCAACAGCCATGAAAGAAGTCACTCTAAGTCAACAGAACACAATGAGGGTGGGAGGCAGCATAGATATCCTGGAGAGTGTTCTGAGAAGCTGGAGACTGCTCTGCCTGTCACAACGACTACAGGACACAACTGGCCTTTAACTGGCAGAAGACCAAGAACACCACATACCCTTCAAAGTATGAGAAAGTCTGCCCCACATCCCATAGACTTTCCAATTTCTGAGTCTAAAACTAAACTGTATCTCACAAAAAACACAAAGTATTTTTGCACAATTTCAAAATGCACTGAATTTTCTAGGAACTCAACTCTCTCCATTACCCCCAAAGAGGGAAAACCTGTTTGATTTTTTTCTCAAGCCATTTACCCTTTTGAAAAAAGCACATCATTAATGGTCTTACCATTCGTGGTATTTGAGTCATCAATGCCACATGGCTGTATCCTTGGGTATTTGCAGTTCACACATTCAGGTGATTCTGTGCTAGGCGCAAGTATCTGCAAACTTAACATTGTCTAATAAAGTTGTGCTGATTGCAATCTATACATATTACTTTTACTTTAAAGTTATTTGTCTTTTATTACCGTGACTATCACTGGTTGGGTACTTTGAAAGTTATATTGGCGAGTAGTTTATCTTAACTATGAAGTTTATTTTAGGAGAGGAAAGAAGTCAAAAGTATCTGTTATAAAAAAGGAGCATCCATAAACCTCAAGCAATCGGTAGGACTGCTGGATCGTCCCTTGTGTCCCTTCCTCCAGGGGACTCCAGCCCTTGAAGGGCACACCACTTCCTTCTCACCAAACCTCTCCCCTCTCATCACCTAGTTCCCCATGTCTGCTGGAGACCTTCTTCTCTGACTGAGAAAATAGCAGAGGTCAGCAAGGACCCCCACAGCGACACCCCCCACAGTGACAAGCTCCCCCCTCTGAATCACACACTCTGCCTCCCTCCTGCCACGGTGCAACTGCCTGTGCCTCACATCCCCTCTTCACTCATCTGGGACTTTGTTCCTGCACTGCGTTATTCATTTTCCTCCCTTCTAGGTCCTTCCACCTGAATAATGTCTCACAACTTGGCATCGTAAAACAGACAAAAAAACGACCCCCTCTCCCCGCACCTCTCATCTGCCCACAGTGATGGCCTTATTTCGTTGTGTCCTTTTCCAGCGAATTCCTTCAAGGCTGTCCGCTCCTCTTCTCTCTTCCCTTTCTCTCTTAAATCAGTTCCAGTAAATTTTCGTCTTTGAATGAAACCTCCTTGTCAGGGTTCCCACACTATCAAAGCCAAAAGTCATCCCTTAAGACATACCAGAACAAGCTTTGAGGTGATAAGGATGCTGTGTGAAGTCTCTGGGAAGCCCAATAAGAGAAGGCAGTGTGGACCTTAGGAATCTTTTTTTTTTCTCTCTTGCCCAGGCTAGAGTGCAATGGTGCGATCCCGGGTCACCACAGTCCTGAAATCCTGGGCTCAGGCAATCCTTCGACCACAGCCTCCCAAGTAGCTGAGACTACAGGTGCATGCTACCATGCCTGGCTAATTTTTATTTTTTATTTCTGTAGAAATGAGGTCTCACTATATTGCCAAGGCTGGTGTCAAACTCATGAGTTGAAGTAATCCTCCTGCCTCAGCCTCCCAAAGTGCTGGGATTATAGACTTGAGCCACAATGCATGGCCTAAATTTGTATTTTTATGAGGATGTTTTAAAGTAAATCTAAGACATCTTTTAGTTGTATCTATTAATACTGTAAACACGTAGCCACCACACAGCTAATTTTTAAAAAAATTTTTTGTAGAGACAGGGTCTTGCTCTGTTGCCAAGGCTGGTCTCACATTCCTTGGCTTAAAAGATTCTCTCTCCTTTGCCTTCCAATGTGCCGGGATGATAGGTGTGAGCCACCGCGATCAGCCAAAGACCCTAGGATTCTTGAGCAAAGACCATGCTCTACAACTCTGTTTTAAAAAAAAAAAAAAACAATTCCTGGCATATGGAAAAGCTGCCTTTGAGACTCAGGTCTAGAATATGGCTGGTGAGGTAACGGTGAAAACTGAGCAGCCCAGCATGAGTTGGGTGTGGTAATATCCTTCATGACATAGGACATAACACATAACACATGACATAACATGCCATGGCCCCATGACGGCAATGCACTTAGGATCAGACTCAAGCAAATCCAGGTTTTTGCACTGATTTCTCTCCCTTAAACTACATCTGTGGCATGAAAGAAGTTTCTCTAAAACCATTTGACAAGTGGCAGGAGGACTCATGCCTCTCTTTCAAGGAGATTATTGTGGCCTATTATCATAGGCCAGAGTGGACCACTGATACATTATCATTCCACGTGGCTGTGGCTTTGAAAGACAGGGTGGAAAGAAATTGTCCCATGGGTTGAATAGTGGGTATTTTGTAAAAAGTGATAGATAACGGAGGAATGGATATACATTGAGATACAGGCAGTGGTTAATGGTTTTGCCAGTTGACCATGAGCCTTAAGAGACCAAAACTAGAAGACCAGGGCCAAGGAATTTGGAGGAAAGAGTAGGTGGGTGGATCCGGGGGAGTGTGAAGATCTTGATGTCCCGTGTTGATGGTCACCAGAGAGCCTCTGTCATGGAAGAGGTTCCCAAAGCCAAGTGGGCAGGATGCCCATGGCGCCCCCACTAGAATTGTTGTACATTGACCTGATAGCACACGCAGCATTGCCTCAGATGGAGAGACCCACTTCATGGCATACAAATCCAACAGTGAACCACAGAATGCACTTGGCCTACGCTGTACATCATTACCCAGATGCAGGGACGCTGATAGAATGGAAGAATTGTCCTGAAGTCTGAAGTAAAGCTCCAACTTGGGGAAACACCTGCAGGGTTGGGGTGCTATTCTAGACGGTCAGTGCATGCCACAGCCCCAGCAATACATGGCACTATGTCCTCGATAACTAGAGTGTGTGGGATCAGTATTCAACAGTAGAGGGGGCCAGCCCTTCTCACCATCACTTCCAGTGTCCTACTTCACAATCTGTGCTCCTGTGTCCGAAACTTTGGGCTTTGCTGGGTTAGGGTACCAATTTTCACTGTGGGAACACTTCTGCCAGGAGACACAGCAAGTCTTCTGCTGACCTACAGAAGCTTTAGTCACCTGGCCACTTTGGGATCCACATGCCAGTAGATCACAGGCCAATAAAGGGCTTATTCTACTGACCTGAGAATCTATCTTGAGTACACTGTGGACTGAAGTTTGTTCCTACACAATGGAGACAAAGGTCTGAGACCCGGGGTACCTTGGGGATATCTCTTAGTGCTTCCATGTTCAATCATAAGAGGAAATAGGCAAACGCAGCCGTCACAGTCCAGCTGGGACGAGGAGATCAGTGGCTATGGCTTTTGAAGGATAAAGTCCTGGGTAAAGTACTGACTAGTCAAAGCTTTGACCAAGAATAAGATAAATCCAGAACAGATGGAAGAGGAGGGCATTGGTGCCTATTAATCAGAGTCTTAAGACTAACTGCAGCAATGGGAGTGGAGACTTTCTTTGTTGACTCTTTCCGAGTCATTTTAGGAGATCGGAGACTGCAGCAGATGACCACATTGAAGTGATGGACTGTCACCTCCCCTCTTGAGGCAGCACTGAGGGCATCGTGTTCCCCTAGGAGATCAGGATATTGCTGGAGGTGCTTTTTCATGAGAGTGGCATAAAAGGCAGACCATCCTGGACCCAGGGTATGTGCCACTCCCAATCCACTCAGTCCCATCTGCTTCCCTGCTCACACACTCGGTAGAGATCTGAGGTCACCGCTGTGCTCGTGTCATCTTCCACCCACACCGACCCTCTCATTCACTGCCAGAGAGAGAGCCAGGCTATGGCACACCCCCCTTATTTCCCACTGAACTAGGAGCTGGAGGCTGACTAGTTCTTCCCCCTTCAGGGCTTAGTGGAAGCACTGCCCCATGGTGCATGGGCTCTGGCATCCATCCCCAGCCTACAGGGTCCTGAAGGGATCCGTAATAAAGCCCAGAAGTGAGAAGGCATCAACATCTCCTGGGGCAAACTTGGACCAACTCAAACCCAACGAGAAGAGGAATGGATAAATAAATTCCTTTCTCTTCCGTACCTAGTTGTGTGGGTCCTGGATGAAAGGTGTCCCAGGTGGGGTACCTTCTGAAGCCACAACCAAATCTATAACACTCCACCTGGTACCTTGTTTCTTTCCCTCTCTTCCATTTTTTCTTTCACTTTTGCTGACTTGAGAGTGCTCTTCCTAATAAAAACCTCAGCATATAAACTTTCCCCAAGGCCAGAAAAGTTTCCAGTCTACTAGAAAACTAGAATCAAACCACCGAAAGACAGGAGTGGGGGATAAATTAAATCTCCAGCTGACCATATATTTGGCTCGGGCATCTTTCCATAAAGAGTCTAAGTTTCATTTAAACAGTCTCATGGCTGAGGATTTTGATGCTGGGGATGGGAGTTAAGTGTAATCTTCAAGTGTACAGATTCAAAAATAGAACAACCACATGTTTATCATGTAATTTTATCTCATATAAACACACGTGTGCAGATGCAAAAATCACTTTCTAGTTGACTTGTACGGTTTTTCATCCTCTGGTTGCTGTGCCTGTATGACTCCATCCCATCAGGGTGTCTTTAAAACGAGCTGGTCAAGTTCAACGTACACTGTTAATAAACATTCACATGGAGCAAAGGCCATTAGTCGGCAGAGTTCTGGCCCAGCATGAGCTTTTATGTAAAAGCAATAGACCTCTTAATATTCTGCTTCATAAAAGGAGGAACTGACAGACCCTTAACTGTAATGGCCCTGGCAGGCTGGCCGTAATGGCAGTCCACGCGCATGTGTGTAACGTAAATTTGAAATTTACAGCATCAGTGAGGCCTCCAGCATCCTCATCTCTAAAAGTGGGCACTAGGTGGAGACAGTGATTCGTGCAAGCCTTGCAGCAGCCTTTTTCTCACCCCTGGAGAGATCGCTTCTATTTAGCATTTTCCATTTTCTCTTTGGCATGGGAAGGGGTGTTCTTGAACAATTAGTATTTCTGATAGAAACGTTACATAAAATAAAACATCTCAGGCATTGAAAGGACCTACTTAAAAGCACACACGTATACACCACCACACCAGCCAGCCAAATAAGGCTCAACGGTAATTTTATTTATTTAAAACACTGTCTGTATTGACTCTGTCTTTCCACAAAGGGTGATATTCTATTTATGATGAGTATCTATCCCCATGAATAGGAATATGATAAAAAAATGCCATGCTTTCCCAGATTTACCTGAACCTAAAAAAAATATAGGGTTGCTCTTCAATATATGAGTGACAGAGATATCCTCTCAGTTCTAAGTCCAAAATGGATCGTATCATTTCCATCTGATTAATAGAGTCACAGCTACACCAGAATGCTTATTCAATTAATCTTTTAGAGTAATGAAAAACAAAAGCACTTTAGATCTTTTTTTTCCAGAATCCAGTGCTTTTGATGTAACTATGGCATTGTGGTAGACTATGAAAATTTTTGCAAGACTATGCATACTGTGAGAGAAATATATTATTTGTCACTCTTGGAAATCAATAGTAAAATAAAAGCAAACCTACATGTGTCCCAGCTGAAAGAAATAGTCTTTTTCACATTCTATAAGGATAAAATTATGTTTCCCACAGTGTAATGAACATAGTAATAAAATGATGCAATATCTAATTTAGATCCAGTACAGTAAATAATAGATACTTTGGCAAATTCCAACCCAAACAGGCAAGTGTCTAACAAACATGCATGTAAAAATGATCAGATTCACATCCCATAACTGTCAAAGAAACTCTAACTTTTTTGCTTGATTTATACTAGGTATTATTTACTATTTATTTATTTAGCTGATCACTTTTCAGTTTTTAGAATTACCTAAGCCACAAGATAACACCACTTAGAATTCATCTGTAATTAATTTTAAATTGCATGGTCCTTCAAAAACAATTACTAGCAAGCTATTCATATAGCACAATAATATATTTCACACATTTATTTTGATAGAATTCAGTTTACAAGACTAACTTTAAATACCCTATCTCTAAAAAAGAAAAGGTTAAAAAAAAGATTGCAAGAAAAATAATACTAATAACAATAATGACCTACTTTGAAGGGATTTGATAATAGCCCCCAAAAATCCCATGGACCTGGACTGTCTTGAAGCTTTCTGAGGTCCTAGCACTCTGAACAGGAAGAAATCATTCAAAATTGGGAAGTTACACACACAAGCTGGTCTTAACCACTGCATGGGAGTGCAAGCTGGAAACCTTAATACGTCAAATATCACTTTCTAGCCTTTTGCCAGAACCATCACACGAAGCACTTCAGGCTATATTTACTTTGCAACTTACAATGAATGTCAAAGGTATACTTAATACTTTACGTAAATAACTGTTTTCAAGATTTTACTTTGGAACCAATTTACCCCAATAGAAACAAGGCGCTGATGACTGGAGCATTCTCAATTTGCAAGCTAAAATTTACAAAGATCAAGTAGTTTTTGCAAATCAAACATTATTCCACTTTATTTATGGAATATTTTGCACAAATGAATAAATACAGTTGAAATGTGTTCATCTGCCTTATTATATATTCATTCCCCTTTGCCCCATCTCTTTATTTTGATAACTAGGAAATTACTTAAAACAGAGACTGAATTTTAATGGCAATTAAGGGCTCAGAGGGAGAATGCTTTGATCATGATTCATTCATCTTGCATAAGTGGGAATTTCGAAGAATAAGAAATCATTTCAACAATGACACTGATAAGAATATTTATTTCATCATGATTTCCATAATTTTATATTATATCCCTCCCAACTGAAGATCATTAAGCCCCTTAAGACAATCTAACATTATTTTTTGAAAGATCAATTATGAAATATGGTGAAAACCTATGACATATTAACAATAATTGCCAATTATATATATATATATATATATATATATATACATACATATTTAGTCTAGAAAAATAGCTATACAGGTGGATATGAAGCTGATCCTGACATCTCTTGAAAGTTTGCTTTGGAAAATAAGTCTTTTACCTGCTCTATTTTGTTTGTCTTGTTGGCTGAGCTTCCTGGTTATTTAGATTCTGGATACATAGGAGTAATTTATATTCAGCACTAAAAACCTATCATTATCTCCCAGAGTCAGAGAGTTTCAGACTTGGTGTAAAAGCAAAGCTGTCTTTGCAACTAGAGTGGTCTCTCTAGCAAGTGCAAGATTTGTAAACGAAAAACCATCCCTTCTTCAACAATCCCTGCCTATGAGGGAACCCCAAGTGATCTCTGAGTTCTTGAGTCTGCTGCATGTATCGCCTATCTGGGCATGATAGGTTAGCTTTGGTATCTCAGGTCTTTGGTGGATAAGCTCCCTGAAGTTTCCTTATCTATATTTATGCAAGTAAGGAAAATAAATACTGTCTATGGAGCACCTAATCTCTCTTTCCAGCATGTAGCTGGGCATTATAGGGAATGCAAAAGAAGTCTGAGAGGGCTTCTGCCCCCAGGAAAGTGACCACATTTCAGACAGATGTAAAGACTCTATACCTGAGAAAAAAATTTAAAACAATACAAGACATAATGTAATGAGAAAAGAAATGGCACTTTCAACAAGAGTTACAACAAATAGTCTGAAAGGAAAGAAATAACATGAATTTTATAGAAAGAAACCAGGGGGAAGAGAAGCCTTGCAGGTTGTACATATGAAGAATAAAGAGTTTGGCGTGGCGAAACGGAAGAAGAGAGGTGCCATTTCAGGAGACCAGGGAAGAATACAATCTCTTGATATCACATAATAGCTCCCAAACAGATAATTCTTTGAGGAAAGACAGACAGAGTCCCACTTAGAAGAGAGCGTGAGTCTTATCCACAACTGTACATCTTGGTCTCAGTTATGTCAACTAATTTTGCTTAAAGCATTGATTGCCTCTGTTTACCCATATCAGAAAGGAATCAGCATCCCCAAGTCCATTTTCCCTCTTTTAAGTAGTAATATACTTTTCTCTGGGAACACAGCCACCAGGTTAGTACACCGTATGTGTAGCCATGTGTCAAAGTCCTGGCCAAACCGGTCGTAAATGGATGTGACGGACAGCACTGCAGACCTCATCCTTAAAGCAGTTGGATGTGTACACCCTGGTCCCTCTTCTCCATCCTGCTGATGGGGAGATTGCAAGAGCTGAATCAGCTACCTTAAAGTCATAGGAGAAGCCACACGATAAGAATGGCAGAGCCGTCTACCAGCTCTGTGGCACTACCTTCCTATGAACTAGCATGCAGAGAGAAACGAGTTTCTGCGTAAGCCTAAATGTTTGAGTCTCTTTGCTACAACAACTTAGCCTACATACTTTCTAGTAGAATCTTGGCTCCTTCCATTGCCTCAGTCGTTGACCTTCTCCTATGCTTCCTCTGAACCTTCTATGGTTTTCTCTGCCATCTGCCGCGGGGAACTCTCATGTGTTTCCACCACCATTGATAACTCATCTGTTTCCTAATTCTCATTGCTGTTTTGAGCAACATCTGTCCTCTGCTGTTTCTCCCTCTCATGTTCACCCACTTCTCTAAGTTGTTCAACAAATACTCTTAGAAGCAATGAGTGTTAACCCTTCGGAAATATTGGCATTGAAAAAGTGGTGTGTTTGTTTGTTTAGTCACCAGGGCTACCCCTCTAGTGCACAGTGTCCTGCTAACGTAGCTTTTTGTGGGGCACTTCTCTGTGTCAACAATGCCATCTTAGAATGTATTCCAAAATTCATGGGCTCCTGTGAGATATAGTAAATTATTGGTAAAGACTTAGCATAATGGATGGGGAAGAGAGAAGAGATGCATACACAGTAGTTCATTGCTCAAGTGGTGCATGTGAAGATTCTTCATAGGATCTAGACGCCATCTAAAATTCCAAAACTATCTCTTTGTGTTTTTCATCATCAAACGTGCATTCCTGGCTTAATTTTACATCCCTCCTCTTCCTCCCAAGAAGTCCCAGTGCCATGGGACTTATAGCACACAGAGGAAATTTTGTTAATGGAATTATCTTTTGGAGGGCAGGTACTTTGTAGCTCCAGTTTCCCCCGCTAGGCAAGTGTTCTAGGACCCCATCAGCAACAGGGTACCAGCTAGTGTTGTTGTGAGAGGCTGAGTTCAGCTTCAGTGAATTTTTTTTTTTTTTGAGATTCGTTCAATGTGTTTGCCCATTTCACGATGGGTGATTTACAAGCACATCTGCCCACACTGCACTGACTGTTTGGCGGTTTTTGACCAAAATTGGCATGACCCCTGTTCTCCACCCTCCATCTTCACCTGATCTCACCCCAAGTGACTTTTTTTGTTTGCTCAGATGAAAAAAGTCCACAAGAGGAAACATTTTGCTGATGTGGAAGAGGTGAAAAACAGCAACAACAAAAGGGCAGAGGTACTAAAAGGCATCAAAATGGACAAGTTCAAACACTGTTTTGAGGAATGGAAAACGTGTCTTTATAGGTCATTGCATCAAATGGAGAGTACTTTAAAGGTGACAGGTTTAAACACATACGGATAAATACATAACTTTTAAAATAAATAAATTTTAGGTTTTTTGGGTCCCCTCCCTCAGATTTTCTGGCCTCTGTAGTTCCTCAGTACCAGGTGCAATGCTATTTACATGATTACTCATGACATGGCAGCAACTGTCATGCCACCCATGAATACCAGCTTACAATGACTCCCTTGAAGTTCCTTACCGAACTTTCCTGATGGTGATCAAAAAAGATAATCTTAAGATGATCTTAAGATTAAAAGAATGCACGTCGTCTTGCCCAGAGTATACAGGGTCATGTGAGTGATCATTCTCTAATTTCTAATCGTGTTTAATTTATTTTGGGAGATTTTATAGCATCATCATAGACCTACACAAGGCCAATCATACTTTTTGAACTTCCCCCGCTACAATCATTGCATTCTAGAATGCAATTTCTTCCATTGTTAACCCCACCCTCACCCTCACCACCAGTGGGAAGAAGAAAATGATCAGTCTCATTTGCACAGAAAATGTCCATTCTTGCTTCTGTGTGGCTTAAAAACAACAGGGGAGCATGTCACATCGATCAGAGGTAAGAGAGGACACAGATCCACATGGCTTGTTGAGGTTTCAGAGCAATAATCTCTAGAACCCTCAGAGAAGACAGGCATGGCCATTCCCAAAGAAGTTCACAGGCAGGGTGGGTGGCAGCTCTGGATGCCAGTGGAGGGGTGCACAGGATAAAGCCAATCTGTGGCCACGCCCACCCAAGGGTGCCATGGACCAGAGATGGTGCCCTGGGAATATACCCAGAGGAACTTAAATACAAGCAAGATACCTGCACACACATGTTTATTGCAGCATTATTCACAATAGCAAAAACATGGAACCAATGGTGCTGCCTATTGAAAGAGGACTGGATAAAAAAAATGTGGTGCATATACATGATGGAATATTACGCAGTCACAAAGAAGGACAAAATTATGAACTTCACAGCAACCTGGATGAATTTAGAGTCTCCAATACTCAGTGATCAATCACAGAAACAAAGAACTGAGGACCACATGTTCTCACTCATAAGCAGATGCTGAAAAATCATCTAAATACTATAAGAAAGGGATTGGTAGTAGTGGGAAACTGCCAGGAGAGGCAGAGGTGGGGCACACTTCATCAATAAGGGTACATGATCTCAAAGCAGATGAAGTGGGGATCAAAAGGGGCCCAAAAGGGGACCATTTGTATACCTAACCTTGAATTGTACCCCAGATCTTTAAAATAAAAATAAAATAAATTAAAATTTTAAAAAAGAAAGCCAACACATGGATGCACATACACACAGCTCAACCCAAGGACAGGCAGCTCATCATTCAAATTCCAGGGCCCTGAATTTGTCCTATGTCTGACTTGAGTGAAAGTCACCCTAAATCACAGTGCCAGCACCATCATTGGGGCCCCATCTCCATACCATACCACAAAAGAAGTACTGTGCTGGCCTGCAAGAACCATCTACCTACCAGGTTCCCTCTGGACCCAGAGCTTCTCAGCTATCTGTCCAACCCACACGATGGGTAGAGGATTGGAGAGGGCTCTGAAGAGAAATAGAGATGGGCCCACACCATTCCAGTCACCAGAGGGGACTTAGAATGTTTCAAGGCAGGCACTTAGGAGTGCAGAGTCTCATAAGGCCTGAGATCCAGAGCAGGAGACCCACCTACCCAGTCGAAGGTGGTTCTGTGTTTACCCAGGGAATCGTGAGACTGTCTTTAAATCTACACTCATAAAGGGTCCAAAGAGATGGATGGTCATAAGGAGGTGAGTGACAGCTCTTCAAAAGTATCTCACTTTCAGAACTAGTTCCCCAAACAGTTCTCTGGGCCTACGGATAGTTTATTATGAGTCCCATTTTAGTTCTGGGCCAATCACAGATCTCAGGAAACAGATGAGAAAAAAGAAGCAGCAGTTGAGAGAGAAAGAAGAACACAGTAGAGATTCCACATGAACAGAACAAGAGCAGTGAGCTAGGAGAAAACTGACTGGCTGTGAGAGCACTGTGGTATGGAGAAAAACGCATGTCAACAGGAAGTCCACAGATGTGATGAGACAACAGGGATCCTTTGACTAAAGTCGGTCTGGGGAAACACCGTCCAACACATTGGCACAGCTTCATTTATGCTACAGGTGCCAGGGAGCCAAGGGACTGAGGCAGTTTCTACTTTGAAGAGTCCCATTTGGTGAGAGAGATGGGCCAATGAAAGAGGTACCAGTGACACAGGTGATCAGAGCCATCATGGGGTTTATAGAAAGTACTGCAGACAGTCGTATGCAATGGCTCAAGTCTGTAATCCCAGCACTTAGGGAGGCAGAAGTGGGAGGCTTGCTTGAGCCCAGGAGTTTGAGATTAGCCTGGGCAACATAGCGAGACCTCATCTCAACAAAAATTAAAACATAAGCCAGGCGTGATGATGCACACTTGTAGTCCCAGCTACTAGAGAGGCTGAGGCAGAAGGACCATCTGAGCCCAGGAGGCAGAGGTTGCAGTGAGCTGTAATTCTGTCGCTTCTAGCTTGGGTGACAGAATGAGACCCTACTCAAAAAAGAAAGAGAGCGGGCAAAAGAGAGAGACAGAGGTGGGGGAGGGGAGGGAGGAAGGGAGGACTGCAGAGCACTGACCATAGCATCACTGATTCTTCCTGAAGGGCTAGAGGGGCAGCAAAGAGGACTCAGAACAGAGTCTGGTCCGCAGGAAACGCTCTGCCACTTAGTGAACAGATGAACAAGCTGCCCCAAGCCACAGAGGTCCCCGCCCCCCCATCTCGGCTTTGCTTTCTGCAGTTTTGGTTACCTGCAAACAAGTTGAGAGAGAGGGAATGCGAAAAACCACATTCACATAACTTTTATTACAGTATATTATCACTGTTCTATTTTATTTTTAGTTATGATTGTCTTACTGTGCATAATCTACAAATTAAACTCATATAAAAGCCCCCGGCTCAGAATTATTTCTCAGAACTAAGAACTGAAATTCCATTACGGCTAATCAATTTCTTTATGCTTAAATAGAGAAGCTTTGTTTGGCCAAGGCCACTGCAGGATTTATAAAGCAAAGGATGGGTACGCTATAATCTGAGAGAGGCTGAATAATGGTCCCTCAAGAGATATCCACGTCCTAATTCCTGAAACATGTGAATTTGCTACGCAAAACGGTACTTGGTGGGTGTGAGTAAGTTAAGGATTTTTAGATGAGGAGATGACCCTGAATTATCTGGGTGGGCCCTAAGCATAATCGCAAGTGTCTCTGTAAGAGAGAGGCAGAGGGAAGTCTGACTCTGTGGAAGAGGAGAAGTCTGGAAAGGAAAGGCTGGAGGATGAGGCCCACACCAAGGGATGCCGGCAGCCACCAGGAGTCAAGAGGAAGTGCAGGTATCGTCCGCAAAGTAGAATTCCTCCAGAGGGCATGTAGCCTGACTGACACCGCGATTTTGGCTTGGCAATACTGATTTTTGGATTTCTGGCTCTAGAACGATGAGTGAATACATTTCTGTCATTTTAAGCCACCCAGTTTGTGGTAATTTGGTATGGGCAGCCCCAGGAAGCTAATATGCAATCTCGAAATAAGTTACAAAGACCCACAGGAGTTGCTCTGCACTTTGAAGTTTATGAATATAAAAATAGAGGGGATTTGTGTATTTCTCTTTGTCTAGTCTTTTTTACTATAGGTTTTTTTGAGGTGGTTCTCTTTCACTTCTTTTTATAGAAAGCAGTTGCAAAATTATAACCAAACTACATTTAAAATTTGTGCGTCCTGCTTTTCCTTAAAACTGATTTATAATATTTGCATTGTTGTTTGTAACACCGTGTTTTTCATAATCATTCTCCTTAGTAACTGCATAAAAGTTCACAAAAGAGGGGCTTCAAGATGCCTGTTCAAAGGCATATGGTCCCTGCCTTTTCCACAGAGAAGAAAAAAAAGCAAGAAGAGCACCACAGTTGGGATGGATCATCTAAGAGAGTGCTGGAATTCAACGAAGGAAGGACAGAAAACCTTGACAGAAAGAAAGGAGAAGTGGCCCAAGTGTCTGGGGCAGGCTGAGGAGGAGTAGGGGCTCCCCAGTGTGGGGTGCGAGAAACAAATTCACCTGTCCAAAATCAAAGGATGGCCACGAAGACATGGAGTACAGCAGATGCAAGACTTTAATGGCGGTCTTGCAAGATCGGGTGTCTGGCAGGCAGGCATACCCGGGGTGCCTACAACAAGCATTTTATTTCCTAGTGAGCAGATCCCTCCCTGGTTCCTCACTGGCTGAGCACTTTGGGGTGTACAATCTTTCCAGACATCGCCTTTTTCCCTTATGAGGTTATTCCTGGTTCCTTTCCCTGATTGTCTCTATTTTCTTAAGAATAGCGTGTTTGCAGCAACTTGGATGGATTTGGAGTCGATCATACTCAGTGATTTATCACAGAAACAAAGAACTGAGTTCCATATGTCACTCATAAGGTGACCTTGAACAATTATATTGCCTTAAGAAAGCAATTGGCAGTAGTGGAAAACTGTCAGGGGAAAGAGGGTGGGATTGGCAGTTGAGGGAAACTGCTAGGGGAGTGTACTTGCATGATTAATGTTTGTATACCTAACCCTGAATTGTACACACATCTTTATAATAAGTAAATAAATTAATTTAAAAAGTAAGTTAGAAGAATCAAGTTATGAAAGGGTCCAGTGGTCCAGAACCCTGTCCTTGAGACCACCTTGTCTAGGTTTGTATACCAGGTCTACCAGTTGCTACATGCGTGGCACTGAGTGAAACATAGTTTGTTTCCGTTTTCTCAGCTGGAAAATGGGTATATTAAAAAGTACTACTACATACAACTTATAGGAGGCCCTTGGTTTGGACTAAGCTCCTTCACTAGGTCCAGCAGAACAGACCAAAATGTAACTACTCATGCTGATGCTCCGCATCACCAAGTCAAAACTAAGTTGTTTATCTGATAAGAAACCAGGAGAGAGAGAGAGATCATAGCTGAATCCCCCAAGCACATCCATTTTAGCGGACATAATAAGAAAGTCCCCTCTGCCTTAACTTTGGGAAGTAACTTTGAAAGGACCAATCTGCTTTGTGTTTTCTATGTCTGCTTTCTTCAGCCCTCTTCTGCCTATACAGCCAAACTCCTTTGCTCAGCTCATTGGAACATTCCTTTTATTTTATAGAATAAGATGCTGCCTGATTCTAGAATCGCAAATAAAAGCCAATAATATATTTATAGTAAATTTGTTGTAACTTTGTCTTTTGAACATTCTTACCTCACAAAATTTTTATGAGGATGAAATGATATTTGGAGGATGCTTAGAACTGTGCTTAGTACAAAGTAATCATTCAATAAATACCAGCTATTGCTGTCATCCTAGCAGTAGTAACAATGCATACCCAAACTAATCAGCCTCAGAGGAACTGGCATAAACATAAAGTTTTGTCTAAAAATTAGTGAAAATAATGGCAGGGGGAGGGGACGGGAATGAAAAAATTGTTCAATTGCAATTCAGGTCAAGATATCCGGAAGTGGAAGTTTGGGCTGGCCATAAGCTAAACATGAGCCAAAAGTCTGATGCAATTATCTTAAACGGTGAGTGACAGCAAAACGAAAGTACATGTATATCAGCAGAGTGCCCTGTGAGTCTTCTGCCTTCTGCTCCTTTTAGGTAGTCTTGAGCCAAGTGGTTTCATTTCTGGGCAAAGTACTTTAAGTGGAAAATTAATAACTTCAGACTAGAATGTGTCCAGAGGAGAGAGAGCAAGAGAAGGAAAGTTCTGGTAGTCACGCCATTTAAGAAATACTTGATGAACACAAAGAGATTGAATTTAGAGACATGACAAATGAAAAAATCTTGACGCACTATTCAAGAGAATTTTTTACCTACAACTGTCCAACTGTGAAACAGGCCTTTCTGTCGTTCCTGAACTTTCTGTCTCTGAGAATATGCATTGAAGAGAAGTTGAAAAAAGAAATTGCCATGGATTTTGCCAAGAAGACTGTTGATGAAAATCTGAATCACACAAACTGAAACTTCTTACTTCCCTTGATATTTTCTGATTCACTAAGAGATCAACCTTTCTATAACCACCGGCTTCAGTTATCCAGCCTCCCCTTTTACAACAGACTTGCTGTATTAAACTGGTCTTTACCACTCCCTCAGATTTCCATGGTGAACAGAGTTCTCCCACCAGTCAGAATGTCGAGCACTAGGACACCCATGGACTTCTGCTTCTTTCCCTTGAGCTGGATGCTTTCCAAGAACCAGGTGTATTTGTCCCCATTTCTATTTAAACCAGTTGCATCTGTTACTGTAATTGCTTAGTTTCATTAAACATTATGTAAACTGGTGAAATATTAGTGTTAGAAGAAAGCAAGATGTTGTGTCTGTGAAAACTAAGTTGAATGCTTTGGAGAGATTTGATGAAAGTGATTTGCTAAAAAGTAATTGCTGTTAAATTAGGTGTGAGTTAGACAAATGTATGAGATTGGGAAAGATCATTAAAATTTAGATGGATTCTCTTTTAAGATTGCTCTGCAAGTCTTTAAGTTCTTGCTCCACTTTGTAGAAACTGAAAATCATGGATGCTGCTTAATGGATGTGATTTATGCAGAATGACGACGCAGAACTCCGACCAGCAGGCCCATATGCACAGAAGAAGACTTAGCCCTATATCAAAAGATTGACAAACCAAAGATCCATTTTATATGCTTTAAGTTAAAAAGTTGAATATATGACTTTTCTTTTTTATGAGTCTTTGCTGTGATTGGATTTCTAATTTGCTGCCGACATCTACCAGACATAACCCACAGACAAAAGGGCTCCTATTGTTCAGTCAAGTGACAGGTAAGTGACTAGAAGCTGGGTTCTGCTGCAACCATTAGAATGGCATGACAGAATGTGGCTCTAGAATTCCATGGTGAGAAAAGCAGGGACAGGGTATTTCAGATATGAAGATATAAAGTGTGGTGAGCGGCCTTGAGCAAGAGGAAACCAAACAACTAGGAAGGCTGGAGAGCATGGGTCAAAGAAGCAAGTGTAAGATTCAGTCCATGAGATAAGAGTAGGGTGAAGTCAGTGCCAAATGTTGGATGTTCTCATTATATGAGTAGTGGGAGTGTCCACAAGCCAGCTGAGAAACAATAGCCAACACCAGGCCCTGGGACAAGCAGCAGAGAGAGAGACGAGAGAGACATGGGTACAGGCACACAGTGGTTTACCCTAAATCCATCTGATGGTGGGGGTCTGGCCCACGCTGCTCCAGATAAAGTGATGGTCTTATACAGTGCTTGCGTCTCAGAAGTTTCCTCAAGCACCAGTCCAGCAAGACCAGTTCTTTTTCTTGATGTAGAAAGAGTATTTTATAAAAAAGCAGTGAAACTGAGTGGTTCCATAGCCTGGCCTTGCCGAGGACTTAGGCAGAGCTCTAGGGGAGATGCCCAGGACCACTGCTGCTCCTGCTTTCACTGGTCAACTGCCACACTCTCATCTTCCCTCAGCAGACGTTCCAGGAATCAGCAAGACCACACATGCAAAAACATATTTTTAAAAAACACTTTGGAAGCTGTAAATAAATGCAAGTTTTTACTATTTGCAAAAAATCTGGTGCCAGAAACTTAACTTGGTAATTTGTTTCTGCCTGGTGTGTGGAAAATGTAAACTAAGGTAAAGTACAAGCTGATAGAGCCATATTGATGAGAAGATTCCAAATTATTTTTAAAATTATTGATGTTATTATGAACTGGTTATTGCCACATTAGAACTAGTTAAACCTATACTTAATTCTTCTAAACCACAGGGCTAGGTTTTTGTTTTGTTTTTCTCCTTGACTGTTCTTTTGCCAGCTCTTTTGATTTAATTAAAATATTTCTATTTTGTCATGGGGTAAATATAATGTGAAATGTATTCCCAAGTGAATAAAATAGATAGACGTATAAGGCAGATCTGTGATTCCAATCTCAGCCTCAGCATTATTAGCTGTGAGATCTTGAGCAAGTAAGTTTTCTACCTGCATGATCCCTGCTTTCTTTCCCTCTAAAAGAGATGATAACAAAGTAAACCTCAAAGGGTTTATAAAGATTAAGTAGACTCATGATAATATATGTAATTTGCTTAGTTTGACTCTAGGTACCACATAAGCAGGCATTAAAAATTAGTGATATCAGTATTATTTTATTTGCAAATGAAAGTTGTATATGCTAGCTGTAAGAAAACAGGATTATCCTTCCAAAGTTAAATTACGAGGGAATTAGTCCTTATATGAAAAGAATTTTTATATTCTATAGAGATTCATTGTTTTGGGGACTCCTTCTAATGCCTAGATTTTTGGAGCACTTCAAATACCACTTGACTTAAAATTATCAGAGAAATACCAACTATATACAGCAATATGCAGATGTGAAAATCAACAAGCCAGTTTTATTTCAACCTCCTGCTATGGTAAGGCAGGAATGCTTTATTTGAAAGCTGATGATCTAGAGAAAAGAAATAAGGATGAACACTGAAAATAGAAACAGTTCGGCTTGTAAGATGGGCTCGAAGTAATGGCCAAACAGTGTGATACAGATCCTAAATGATTCATTCAATCATTCACATGTGCTTACTATATGTCAGGCACTTTTATAGACACTGAGATTGAAGTAAAGAATGAAGCAATTCCAGCACCTGCCCTCAGAGTATTCACTTCTAGCTGTGGAAAGACATGAAACAAGCATACAGTGTGGATAAGTGCAGATAGGTACAGACTATAATAAACGTTGTGATAGTATCTGGATGTTTGTCCCCTCAAATCTCAGGTTGAAACGCAATCCCCAACGTTGGAGTCTGGGACTACTGGGAAGTGCTTGGGTCGGGGTGTAGATGCCTCATGAATGGCTTGGAGCCATTCTCATGATAATGAATAAGTTCTCACTCTAGCTCTATGAGTTCACATGAGGATTGGCTGTTTAAAAGAGCCTGGCACCTCCCTCTTTTTCTCTTGACATGTCTACCCCCTGTCTGCCTTCTGACATAACTGTAAGCTTCCCGAGGATTCACCAGAAACCCAGCAGATGCCAGCACCATGCAGAACCATGAGCCAAAGTACACCTTTTTCCTTTATAAATTACCCAGCTTCATGTACTTCTTTATAGTAACACAAAATGGACTAATACATGCTTTGAAGAAAATAAAATAGAGGATTGAGAAAGAAAATGACTAAGGACTTAGGGAGTAAAGTGAGACAGCCTCTCCCAGAAATGACTTACGACTTGAGGACTGAATGATAAGAAGAAACCCATTATGGAGATACTTGGTGGAAGGGTGATCTAAGCAGTGGGAGAAGCCCTTAAAAGAGTCCACAGCAGCACAAAGGTGTGTGCCAGGGATGGAAGGAAGGCAGTGTGACTGGAGCAAAAGATAAAAGGGAGTGGTGGTGATAGGAGTTGAGTGTGCAGAGCTGGGTTGAACCATGTATACTTCAGTAGGTGTTCACGAGGAACACTCAGTGGGACGTCAATGAGAGAGGTGGAGTCTGAGATTGCTTGGGGCAAAACTGGGGGAAAAGAAATGCATTATATTCAAAGACACAGAAATGGTGAAATGATAATTTCATGGCAAAGAAAGCAACCCAATTTGGCAGGCCTGAAGGGCAAAACAAGTAATATAGATGAAGATAGACATAAGTAGAACCCTTAACTGGCAGCAATGTGGCCTTCTCAAAGCAAGGAATGAGACTGACTCCAGGTTCATGAGCAGAGGGCTGCATGACAAAAATGTTATTTTTGCAGACAGAACTCAGCAGGGCTAATGGGGGCAATAAAGGGAGAGAGAGATAAAAGTCAGGAGTGTTAGCAGAGATGAGCCAAAGTCAGAGCTCTTAAATTTGAGTGGGCATCTAAAATACTTGAAGGACTTGCTAAAACGCACAGAGTGCTGACTCTTGTTTCCAGAGTTTCTGAGTCAGCAGGTCTGAGCTGAGACCTGAGAACCTACATTTCTACCAAGATCCCAGACCATAGCCCACAACAACCCTGGCCGAAAACAGCAGAGTGCAGTGCAAGGGACAGGATTCAGAGGCAGGAGACCGGGCTGCAGAGCTTGACATTGCTACAAGAAGCTGTGTGGACCTGGGCGAGTCACCCACTGTACTGAGCTTCCATGTTCTCATCAGAAAATGGAAATGAGTATAATTATATCCAAAGAGTCTCATGAAGTTTAACTGAAATAACGTATTTAAGACATGTAACAGAGTGTCTGACAGAGGAAATGCTTTTTATTCGGGTTGAATCTGAAATGATGAGAATTTAGACTATGTAAGAAATTGAGAGGAAGAGATGTATTTAATAGAAAAGGAAGGCTTTCCATTTTAGGTTGTTTCATTTGTTTGTCAAAGCAAATGGCCTCTTTTTGCATGGTATTCGCCAGCTGGAGAGCACTGGAATGTATTTGCAAGTTAATGCTGCATTTAAGTCCTAAGTGGAAGTTGGGTCATGAAAACAGCTAATCGTTTCATAAATAATGACAAAATTCTCTAGCTAATCATAAAGAATAGTTCTCAAATGTTATAAAGTTATTGGGGAGGGAACCACTCATTGTGTGTTTAAAAGATGTTTAAAAGCATTCTTGGTATTCCATAATGAAATATTTGAATCACAGTGTATATCTCAGGTTTCTGAGGAAGGTTACTTGTTCTGTTGATAATTCTACAGGGAAAAGCTGGGCTTTGTATCTTGTGTCTATTTCCCTTGATCTTACCTAGAAAAAGAAAGAATTCTCTACAATTTTAAAAGTCTGTATTTAATAACCACTCTCCATGTGCCAGGCTTCTTTTCATGCATGCTCAAGAATTAGCCTTTCCAATCCTCATGAATTAAAGGTCATTATCATCCTCATATAACAGATGGGGAGACTGAGGCACATACATTAAGTGATTTGCCCAAGAATATAAAGTGTGTAAGAAGCATAGCTGAGGTGTGAACCCTTGCTGTTCAGCTCCAAAATCTGTGCCCTTCCCTTTCAGGCTGCCTTCCTCAACTGCTGAGATCTTCAATGCAGGAACTCATATTGCACAGGACTCTTTAGATGGGACCTTAAAAACAGAAGTTGGGATATGGAATTGCAAAACAGGAAGAGTAAAGACCATAGCAAGATGGGAGAAAAGGTGACCCATCAACATGCAAAGCTGCTGTTTTTCTCAAGGTAGATTTCCACTAGAATGGAAGCTCCATGAGGGCATTTTTGCTTACAGTTACTCCCCTCACTGATTTATGCTAGCACCCAAAACATAGTCACTGGAAAACATAGCATGTGCTTTGTTGTTGAGTGAATAAATACAGGATGCAAGAATATTGTCCATGTATAGCCAGTTTCTCCATCTTATTTTAAAAATAAGAGCTATGTACCCAAAATTTAGTGCAATTTTTAGATTTATGTGTTATTTCATTTTTTAAAACTGTGTGGGCAAATTATAATATGCTTGTAGGCTGGGTTTGCCCAGTGAAGAGGATTTGACCCCTGGACAGCTAATTTTAGACCCTTGTCCTGTAGTAAAAAGACATTAACTATGTATGAATAGCAGACACTTAGAAAGGCAGTATGTTGACTCAGGCATTCTTATAGAATTAGATTTAGCATTTGAGGAAAACTCTGGATACAATTAAAAAATACATGCAGAGTGTATGATTGGGTAGAACACAATTTTGAAGTTGGGTTGCTGCATTTGCAAGTTGTAATTTCAGTTATTGTACAGCTCTGCTTAATTTTAATTTGTTTGGCATAGAAAAATATTCCCATGCCTTTGATAATATAAAGTAGTTTAGGAGATACATTTAAGAAGCACTAATATGCCTTGAGCTATATCATCCTCTTTTTAATTTCAAATGCCAGCAGCAAGGGAAGGAAGTCAGTTTCTACCTGAAACACCAAGACCTAGAAGCAAAATAAAAATGTTTGGTATGATTTATCACCCCAATCCAAGCAGCAGGATAGAGCATTGCCTTGACTATTTTTCTAGGTCAAGTGTTTTGACAATGTCCACATCCTTGAACTCTAGAGTTAGAGAGAAATTAAAGAAAAGAATACCCTAGAAGCTATGGTTCCACCCTTTATAAACGTAATGTGAATTAACTAATAAGGTAAATTTAGCATGGAGAGTGCCAAAGAACACCTGACTTCAGATGATTGCTTAGGATAGTAAAGAGAGATTTTTCTATCTTCGTTATACTTGGAATTTGAGTTGAAATATTTGTATAATAAATGAGAGGCAAATTGTGTCACAGACTAGAAGTTCTGTCAAGGAGGAACCATGTAAAGAATATTTCCAGATGTCTGAAGGTGAGTCTTTTTTAGTTGAGCAAAGTCCTTGCTTGACCTGACGATTTCACATCATTGCTGAGGGCTTGGTTTATAGGTACCAAACTTATTCCTTGTGTTTTATTGGTTTTGGCTCTTGATGACCTCTTCTACAGAACAGCCTTTTACGTTCTGGAAGCCTTATCATCATCACTCACTTTGGGATGAGGTTTTCTCTTTTCTTTCTTTTTTTATTTTATTTTAAATTTTTTAGAGTCCAGCATAAAGAAAGAATGCTTCTCCAAGCAACTCTGGAATGTAGTCCAAGAGAAAGACTCAAACAATTCAGAAAATATATAGAGATAAATGGATATCAAAAATAAGAATTTTAGGAAGTATATTAACAAATGCCTGATTGCTTGAAATCAGCATACTGGGGGCTTGGAATAAGAATGTCCAAGGTTCTCTAGATTTTAATAATTATTCCCATCTGGTTACTTACCTTTCATATGCATTGGTTTCCTGTAAAATAAGAATAATAATTGCTTTTACTTCTAGAGTTATCATAAGTATTAGATGAGATAATGCAAGCCAAGTACCTGGCACAGAATGTTCATTCATTAAAATTTATATATATTCCTATTACATTAGCAGATCAAGAAATAGAACAACACATTTCTACAGGTTTACAAAGAAAACACAGCAAAGAATCCAGATCTATTACCTTGGGCCACCATATTGAATGCTGTCCAAGTTAAGTATAGTATAACATTATGCTGCACTAACCACATAAACTAGGCTTTGATCTAGTGGCCCCTGGAGTTGTGCATCATGGCAGGCCACCATCCACTCGGATTAAGGACATAGAAAAGTTAGTGGATTCATTGCACCACCAGAGAGCATTACAAACTACTCTATGGCTGTAGGTATAATTGAGGAGGTTGTGGTGATAAAGGTAATAAGGATCTTAATATTCTGCCTAGAAGTGAAAGTTGCTGTAAATTTTTAATATGGCCTCTGCCCTGAAGAAAGATCAATGGGAAAAGAAGATGGGGATGCGAAGAGAAGCCAAGTGGGCTTTGCTTTCTAGGGTTGTTGTGAGAACTGGGTCCTTGATCCATAGCTTGGCTCATGGTAAGTGCTCTGTAAGTATTAGCTATCAAAATTAAGATGAGCATGATTTTGGCCTATTCCAGAGGATGCTAAGGAGAAGAAAATGAATATGATTGTATTATCAAAATCAAATAGACACATAGAGTAATTTTTTAGTTTAATAAGCTTCTATATTATCATCTATATAAATATTGCATCTCTTACTTGTCCTTCTTTCTGTGCATTCTTGATAACTATCTCTTTCCACCATTGCAATCTCTGCCCCATAATCAATACTCAAAATTAAGCTTACTGATGAGTAGATATCAGTGTAAATAAATAGAAACAGGTAAAGTTCATCAAGTTTCAAAGACTAGAGGTATGTATACACACACACACAGACACACACACACAATGCTGTGCTCTGTGTTTCTCATTGGTAGATTATATGTCCACTGACATAATCATTCATTTGATTCTTCATTTATTTGGCAAACATTTTTTAAGTGCCCACTATATGTCATGATGGGCTCCGAGGATGTGTTGAAAAATAAGATAGCCCAGTCCTTCAGTTGTCCTTTTTAAATTAATTAGTTTATACAACAACTCTCATTTTCTCAATAGACATACATCGACATTCTAAAAAAATGGTGTGCCACATAGTAGCATCCTTTCCCTTAAACAATCTCCTAATACATGTTTCAAAGTAGAACTCTTATTAATTTGCATTTTAGGTATTTATTACATGAGCATTCACATCATTTCTCTCTCATATTCTCTGATTACAGCATAAATCTCTTCCCTCAACTCTGGCTTAAGTCCGCCCTATCTGGTATAAATATTTGTTCTTTTCTGGAAGGTCATTCAGCCAAAACTACTGTTTAGTAATCTGCTAAAAAGAAGGCTAGCAGTTTATGAATTTAAATGTAGTGACCCTTTAAGACTGAAAAGTTAAATACGAGTTTCTTCACTACTTGGGAGAACAAAGTTTGTTTTCAAAGTGAAAGGTGATAGTTGCCCAACACAGCCAATTCAATTTATTAGGCATTGATTACAGCCTAGTCTGTGCGAGATTCTGTATTTTTATGTGTGGGTATGAAAGTGACTAGGACCTGCCTTTGATCTTGAAGGTTCATTAACTCATGATTGTACACAAAATCATACCCACAATTTCTAAGGAAATCTGAATGGTGCTAGTAAACAGGGAAATAACCATGATTCTATCACCCGGAGACCCAGGAAAGAAGAGGTTATGTTTATTACAAACTAATGTATATCTTCTCTATTAGGAAAATATTAGGGTGTGTCTCTTATTTCTGTCTTCTTCATGTGCCTTCTCTAAAATGGGCTATCTTCCTTAAACATTTAATCAAGGAGCATGGAAAGAAGTGATAAATCTTGATATATAATTGTGCAGCCACTATCATTAACATGATACAGAGCAATTCCATCACCCCAAAATGTTTCCAAATTCCTGTTTGCAGTCAATACCCTCTCCACTCATCCTGGCTCCTGAAAATCACTTTCTTTCATTATAGTTTTGCCTTTTCTAGAATTTAAAATAAGTGGAATTAGATGTAGTCTTTTATTTCTAGCTTTTTTTCACTTAGCAAAATGATTTTGAGTTTTCACCCAATGTCAGTAGTTTGGATTACTTTATTGAGGAGTATTCTGGTGTATAGCTACACCATAATTAGCTGATCCAATTACCAGATGATGGACATTTGGATACCTTTCAGCTTTAGGCTATAGTGAGTAAGTTGCTATAAATACACAATTCACATATATGTCCTTATGTGGTCATAGTTTTGCATTTCTCTTGGTTAAATGCCTAGGCCTAAGATTGGTAGGTCATATAGTAAGTGCACGTTTAATTCTTTGGAAACTACCAAACCATGTTACACAGTGGTTATACCATTTTGTATTTCTACCAGCAGTATCTGAGCACCTCTGCTGCCCCTTATCCTTGGTAACATTTCATATTGCCAGTCTTTTGTTGTAGCCATTCTGTTATGTGTAGAGCAGTATTTTATTGTTGTTTTCTGATAGGATTTGTAGGGGGTTGGAGAAGGGGTTGTAGTTAAAACAACTCATCATATGAACCTCACAAATGGAGCACAGAGTTGCAACGCCCGAAAAGTTAACACTGCTCTAACAGCCCCTGTTACTAATTGCTTTACTGCCAATATCTGCTTTCCCAAGACTGCATCCCAAAGCTATGTGACTGATAACATCCTGGTACTGACTCGTCCTGGTTCTGACTGTCAATGTTTGCTTCCTAAGGCTGCATTTCAGGAATAAGTGAGTAACAACATCCCTAATAGCGACGCTTTAGTGCGGACATCTGCACTTCAAGGCCGTGGGACCAGCAGCCCGTAACAGTGCCGGCATCCGCATCTAAAGGTCAGGTGACTGACAGTTCAAACTTCCTAAACTGCTTCTCCGAGCCGATAAGCCTCGTCTGGGGTTTCATAATCGGCCTGCAAGAGAGAACAAAGGCCGCTGGTTTCTCTCTATAGAGCCAGCCACCCCCCCCCCCTTCTTTTCTTTTCTTTTCTTTTTTCTAAAGTAAAAATTCAGTTTATTCATTTGTTTATGACACAGTACATGAGAGGCAAAGTGTTTCACATCATAGACTTCATTTCCAACTTCTTGGAATGTTCTCTTCTTTGGCTTACGAGAGAGACTAGACAGGAAAGCCAGGCAATGCTTAGGCAACTAAAAGAAGGTGGGGCAATGCTAACGTCATCCTCAAGGGAGGGTCAGGGGGACTGTTAGTCGCAAGCTGGTTTTCTAGACCTGTTAGCTGGAAGCATCGGGAGCACCATTTCTGGACGCTCACGCCCTGACGGACAGGCTTCAGTCGTCTCCCCCGCGCAGGTAAAGCAGCGCTTTCTGGTAGTCGCCCTTCGTGTCTTGCTGGATGTAATCCTACAGGGACTTGTCGTACTTCCTCTTGAATTCAGACCTGATTTTCAGCATGTCCACTTCACTGCGGGAAAACATGATTCTAATCAGGACCTTATCACGAGTCCCCTTGCCCTTCCTGGAGTCATACAGCCGGTCAGCGAAATACAGGGGCTTGTTCTGGACGCACTGGACCAAGTTGAGGAAAGCATTCTCCGGGTCTCCTTTGACCTCCTTCTTGATGCTCTCCAGCATGTCATAAGGGCTGTAGCTCTTGTACCTATCAAATACTTTCTGGAGATGATACACGCTCCGTTCGGTCATGATGCTGATCCACTTGGGAACGTCAGTGCCTTTCCTCTTCACTCCGGCATCATAGAGATCCCGGGCATCTTGGTCGATCAGCTCGTAATCAATAACAGAGCCGTCCTCTACCCTTCTACCCTTGGCAAGGGCAACCATCAGCTTGAGGAAGTCCCCGGGCATGTCAGAAACAATGTCCTTCTCCAGGTCGGTCTTGTACATTGCCTTATAGACTGTTAATTTCCTGCAGCTCCTGGTTGGTTCTGGAGCAGATGATCTCAGTGAGGGAATCCTCATCGGTCCCTAGTCCCCTCCTGGAGGCTTTTAGCTCGGTCACATCATACTGAGCAGGTGTCTTCAGCAGGGCCCAAATCACCGTCTCCAGGCGGCCAGATAAGGCTGACTTCAGCGCTGAGGCGAGTTCCTTCTTGGTCCTCCTTTGGGAGGCGAAAGCAATATCCTGTCTCTGTGCATTGCTGTGGTTGGTCAAAATGTTGGCAATGGTGACCTCATCCACACCTCTGGTCTTGATGGCTGTTTCAATGTTCAAAGCATTCCGCTCTGCATCAAAGTTGGTGTAAGCTTTGACTGACGCATACACACTTGGGGGTGTAGAGTGATCACCCTCCAGGCTGAGCTTGCACAGAATTTTGTGAACAGTAGACATTTTGAAGGAAGCTGGGCCGGCTCCGAGAGCTGCGAGAGTCCCCAATGCGTGCCTTCTTTTCTTTTCTTTAATAAACCTTTTTAACCACCAGCAGCTCGTCTCTTCCTTCTCGGCATACTTTACATTTTCATTTTAATTTTTTAAAATAATGAATGATTTGCGGTATCTTGGATTATTTGCCACCTGTATGTATTCTATGATGAAGTGTCTGTTCAATTATTTTCTTCATTTTTAAAATAGAGATTTTTATCTTTATTGTTTAGTTTTATATATTCTGGACACATGACCTTTATCAGATACATGTTTTCCAAATATTTTCTTCTGAAAGAGCATTAATAGAGGTATGCCTTGAGCTGGGAGTTGGAGAATGATAGTTCTTAGATATGCATGAAAGCAATTCCTGTGAGAACACTTAATGTCTGCTTTCCTGGTCAAACATGCTCCATGTGGGTAGAGTTGGTGTCTGCATTATTCACTGCTGGGTGTTTAAAGCCCAGTACACTGTCTGAGACATTAGTGAAATCCAATCGTTATTCAATAAATGATTAAGTGAATAAGTAAGCAAATGATTTGTAAGCACCCAGTGCAGCTTATATTAATGAAAAGGAAAAGAAGGAGAAGATGAACATGGAAAGTCTGCCTGGGACCTGAATGTGAGAGGCAGTGAATGCCAGTCCGTGGAGATGGGTTTGGGTTCTATTTATTTAGCAAATAAAGTTTTATGACAGAGACTCTGAGTTGGACTGGATTGTCTGTGATGTGGCTGTCTGATGGATGCGTTTGAGAAAATGAAGACTGCTAGTTTAGAAATTTTAGCATGATTTTTGTACTCAAAGGGATTAAAGTTGGATCTAAGGACATGATAATGTTATAGATGATATAGGGGAATTATCTGTAGAATTTGGAAACTTACCGAATTGGGAAGAGGAAGGGAAATATCTGAGGTAGACTACAGTACGGAGTTCCAAAACAAATGTATACAATAGAAATTCATGACTCTTACTGTAAACGGAATTGTGCTCCCTAAAGTTCATCTGTTGAACTTACCCCACAATGTTCAATATCACTGTTTATGGAAAGACAGTCTACAAGAAGCTAATTAATTAATGATAAATGAGGTCATAAGGTGAGGGTCCAATGATAGGATTTGTGTCCTTACGAGAGATACTAGAGCACTCTCTCACACTTTCTCTCTCTTTCTCTCTCTCTCTCTCTCTCTCTCTCTCTCTCTCTCTCTCTCGCCACCATGTGAAGACATAATGAGAAGGTGACCATATGCAAGCCTGGAAGAGAGTTCTTACCAGAAATCAGTAGGCATCTTGATCTTGGACTTTCCAACCTCTAGAGCTGTGAGAAAATATATTTCTGTTGTTTAAACTACCCAGTCTATGATATTTTATTATGGCAGCCCAAGAAGACTAATACAACCTTAGAAAAATTTTAGTCTGATTCCTATAAAAATAGTTATAATATTGGCATAAATTTTAGAGCTAAACTGAAAAAGATCCTAATATGAATCCTGATTCTTATAACTAAAAGGTGTGTACATTTTGGTAAGTTGTTTAATTTATCAGAGCCTCAATTTCCTTACCTGTGCAAATGCAATAGTTATGTCTGCTCCTTAGGGCTGCTGGTGAGACTGAAAGAAATGTTGTGTTTAGTACACCTAGTGCAGTACTTTGCACGAGTCAGTATTCAGAATGAAATGGTAAATCTTTTTGTTTTCCCAATACCATAACAAACTTTCTACACTAAATTCTGTCCTTGGATGTTCTTGGAATGGCTAGGCAGAGAAATTTTGGGGCACAATCATGTTTACTTTAGGTAATAGTTTCAAGGGCAATGCTTTCTGGGTAGGAATATTAGTTATTAGTATAACCTTGGTCCTTTTGCCTATTTTAACTCCAAATTTTTAAAATAGCTCACTTAATTTTGAACTTAAAGCTTCCATAACCAATGATATCCAGCTTTACGCTCCCTCATGGAAGAGTAGCACACCGTTATTTCGTCTTACAAGGAAACTATGAGATAATTGAAATTTCCTTCGGTGCATAAAAAGGGAAAATGAGGCTGGGAGTGGTTAAGGGACTTTCTCAAGGTCACAGACCAGGCAAATGACCTCATGGGGATGCAAACCAGGGTATACTTGAAGATGAAGACCCTACTCCTTCCCCAACACCACACTGTCCACTGTAAAACTTGAAGGTTGCTTTGGGAAATGGCTGGAGGAGGAAAATGTTTTCATGAGTCAAACCCATGATTGTGTCCAGCATGTTTCCTAAGGTGGATTTTCTGCTCTGTCTGCCTCTCTTTCAGCAGCATGTTGTGAAAAAGGCACCATTTAGCCCCAGGTGCACTTGGCTGAGAATGAGTTCTTAGAAAGCTGGCATGGATGTTTTTCTTCTGTCCCACACTTATAGTAATTACAAATAAAGGTTACTCTATATGGTTGCTCCTACCCTATAATTTTGCTTTCAGTTGCCAAGATTAGTAAATTTGAGGTAAGGCACTGGGTTAGATTGCAAACCTAAAGTTATTTTTTGCTGTAACTTGTTTGAGGTTACAAATAAATTTTAAAATGTTCATTGTTGCCATAGATCAGTTTTAGAATTTCCTATAACTTCAGCTTTTCATCTTTCATCTCTCTTAGTGTATTTCTGGAGGCCTTTGCAGTGAAAATTATTTGGGTCACTTTTTGTTCTTTCTCGATAGATTATATATATGTAGCCACCAAAAAAAAAATTATTTTTTAAAGGACGAACCCCTTGCAATACAGGCTTCCCTCACCTCACTAGTTAAGTATTCTAGGAACCCGTCGGCATCAGTGTGCCAGCTAGCATTGTTGTGAGAGGCTGCATTCAGGTTCAGTGAACTTTTTTGGAGAGGAGATTTCTTTCAAGGTGTTTGTCCATTTTATGACTGGTGATTTGTGAGTGCACCTACCCACAAAGCACTGAGTGTTCAGTAGTTTTTAACCCCAAACAGCATAACCCCCATGCCCCACCCCCCCAATTCACTTGAGTGACTTTTTTTGTTTGTTTGTTTTCCTGGATGAAAAAAGTCCTCAAAGGGAAACGTTTTGCTGATGTGGAAGAGGTGAAACAAAAAATGGCAGAAGCACCAAAAGGCATCAAAATGGACAAGTTCAAAAACTGTTTTGAGAAGTGGAAAAGCATCTCAATAGGTGTATTGCATAAAACGAAGAATACTTTGAAGGTGACTAAAGTTTAAACATGTAGGAATAAATACACAATTTTTATAAGTAAATTCTAAGAGAGAGATATATATATACATATATATATATATTCTTTCTTGAAGTCATGCTGAATTGAAGTATATAAGGACTTAAAAGACAATGCTTGAAAAAACAACTAAATGCATCATTATCTTAAAAATAAGCAAAAACAAACAAACAAAAACAAAAAAGCACCTATGCCAGCAGTCACTGATATATATACTGGGGATACCAAAAAATGTCTATACATTTTAAGAGCTGTAATCTATGTATTACTTTCTGTTTGCTGTACTCAGAAGTGTCTAAAAGCTGATGGCGACCACTTTGAGCACCTCTTGTAATTGCAGGAGTCAAACATGACTTTTTTTTTTTTTTTTTTTGAGTTGGAGTCTCACTCTCGCCCAGACTGGAGTGCAGTGGGTGCTCCTGGCCACCGCAGCCTCGACCTGCTGGGCTCAGGAGATCCTTCCACCTCAGCCTTCCAAGTAGCTGGAACTACAGGCGCGCTTTACCACGCCCAACTAATTTTTGATTTACTGTAGAAATGAGGTCTCGCCAAATTGCCAAGGCGGGTCTCGAACCCGCGGGCTCAGGCAATCCACTCACCTCAGCCTCCCCAAATGAGGGATTACAGGCGGAGCCACCGAGCCCGGCTCAAACATGACTTGTATTCATCTTTTGTTATTGGTATATATTGAGTATTACAATTTTAATGCAGTTTTTT
Source organism: Tarsius wallacei (assembly GCA_963574415.1). Lineage (NCBI taxonomy): Eukaryota > Metazoa > Chordata > Mammalia > Primates > Tarsiidae > Tarsius > Tarsius wallacei. The sequence continues at coordinate 61,012 of CAUYQG010015700.1, forward strand.
CCTTTCTTAAAATGTGTATCTATTTTTGATACCCTCTATATATGTATGTTAAGGGTGGAAAATACTAGTATAATGGAGATAGTCCAAAAAGTCAGAAGAAATCTGGAGGTGGTGAAACAGAAATGCATCAGCCAGATTTGAAATGCAAACTTTGAAAATGAAGATATATGCTATTCAGTCCCTATAAGATGAACTCACAAGGTGAATCCTTGAGCTAGCCTGTCCTTCTGGTGCTCTAATGAACACCTACAGGGATGCAGGTCTGTTCTGGGATGGGGGGATTGCAGACCAGCAGCCAAGACCTCAAGGACTGTGAGGATAGATGGGGGCTAATTTATCTTATCCTCACAGGCCTTGAGGTCCTGACTACCGTGAGAAGATGCTTAATAAATGTGTGTTGAATAAAGGCCAACTTGGTTGTAAAGATACAAATTGTAGACATGAAACATCTTGGGACTGTGGTGTATCAGTTAGAAATCTGCAGGTTGCTGGTCGGGTTCGGTGGCTCAGCCTGTAATCCCGCGCATTGGGAGGCCGAGGTGAGTGGATTGCTTGAGCCCACGGGTTCGAGACTTGCCTGGGCAACTTGGCATAGCCTCATCTCTACAATAAATCAAAAAATTAGCTGGGCTACTTAGAAGGCTGAGGCGGTAGGATCGCCGGAGCCCAGCAGGTCGAGGCTGCAGTGGCCGGAATTGTGCCACTGCCCTCCAGTCTGGGCGACAGAGTGAGACTCCAACTCAAAAAAAAAAGAAATCTGCAGGTTGAAACAACAGAAAAACCCAACAAAGTGAGTTTTTCTTTTTTTTATTTTTCAAAATGAATTTTTAAAAGTAAAGAGAATGCATTGCTTCACAGAAGAGGAGTCTGTAGGTATTGCTGGCAATAGCTTGAGCAAACCTCATCAAGGACTTAGTTTCTTTCTGCCCATACTCTTCCTTCCACAATGTTGCCCAACCCTTGGCTCTTGATGGATGGCGAGGAGATGGTTGTCAGCAGCCTCTGGGGATGCATGTGCTGAACCTTGAGGTCAGAGATATTGAAAGGGTCCACCTCTCTGATAACTCAAACAAAAGTCCCAAGATTGAGATTTGTTGGTCTAAATTTGGTCATGGACCCATCTCTTTTACCCCGTGGATAAAATGGTATAATAGGCTTAGTCCACAACATCTGCTTCAATTTTGGAACCAGAACAAATGAGAGAATGGCAGGACCCCTATTAATCAGGAAGTGAATCAGTTACTGTAGGAAGCAGAATGTATACTGGATGAGAAATATAGTAAATGTCTAAGTAAATGCTACATACATGTGCAGTGCTATAAGCCTTCAAAGAACTCTGTGCAGAGAGGCCACATCTGTACCTGAAAGGTAAACTGGGTTTATTTAATTTTACGGTAAAGTAAGATATAAGTTATTTTATAAAAACATTATTAAAAACTTAGAAAATAAAAAAGAAGCAAATAAAAATTATCTATAACTTAGATGTAACTACTGCTATTATTTGACATATATGTATGTAATTAAAAATGTGTGCTTGTATACGCAAATAAAACAGCACATGTAATGTATGTATATACATGCTTATATCACAAGATTAGAATTGTAATATAATAATATTTGCTTATATTACATAATTTGGATCAAGTATATATATATTATATATGTTCCTGGTGCTTGTTTTTCACATATTATATCTAGGCATTTTACTGATACATTGATAATTTTTATAAATTTATTTCTGATCTTTTAATTACACAATCTATAAAATGTTAGCAGTAGAGAAGATAAGAGATAAGAGGAGAATTAGCGCATTTTCATGTGATATTAAATGGTCTCGTGGAGGAAGCTACTATTTAGAGAGATAGAATAAATCCTAAAATTAGTCAAAATGATAAAATGCATTCCTGAAAGTCAGGTAAAGAAGTTTAGATTTTATACTGTAGGAAAAGAAAATCTTCAAAGTTTTATCATCTGAGATTATTATGATTTAAATTGAACTAGAAGAAGGTGAGTCTGTCAAGAGTATTCAGGGTAGGTATGAGGAAATATAGATTTTCAGGCTAAAAAAGAGAAGGAAATAACAGACAGTGTTGTCCGTGTGCCAGGTACCATGCTAGATGCTCTCCATAAGAAAAACAAAATGTGAGTTTGGGAGAATTGAGCCATACTCTGTTGAAACCCCATATCTGCCATCTCTTTTTTGAAAAGAGTAATGATAAAGTGTATGTCATAGTAATGTGAATTCCTTTTTTTTTTTTTTTTTTTTTGAGTTGGAGTCTCACTCTGTTGCCCAGGCTGGGGTGCAGTGGCACGCTCACAACCACCCCAGCGTCCACCTTCTGGGCTGGCGATCCTTCCGCCTCAGCCTTCCAAGTAACTGGAACTACAGGCACATGCTACCACACTCAGCTAAATTTGTTGTTGTTGTTGTTGTTGTTGTTGTTGAGTCAAGATCTCACCAAGTTGCCCGGGTGGTCTCAAGCCTGTGGGCTCAGGCAATCCACTCACCTTGTCCTCCCAAAGCGCTGGGATTACAGGCTGAGCCACCGAGCCTGGCCAGAAATGTGATTTCTGAATGAGATAACATATGTCAAATATTTGGCCCAGTATGCACTGAAAAATAACTCCTACTTGTTTTTCCTTTTTCTCCACACATGATGCTAATTATAATGATGGACTGTAACAATAAGAAGGGTTCTAAGCCTTGGCTTCAAAATGGGATCCACCTGGGGAGCTTTAAGAGTCTCTGGGCCTCACATCCAGAGATCTATGGGAGCATGGGGAGTTTTAGAGTCTTCCTATAAGATTCAAATGGGCATCCAAAATTGAGAACCTCTAGACTAAAAGTTCAGGGAATGAAGAAATTCCATGCAGTTTATGTGGGGAGTTGATGAAATAGCAGGATTAAAAAGTTGCCAAATAATTATTGCTATGGAATGGCTAAGGTAATCAGAGGTAAAATTGCCCTTGGCTAAGTTTGCCTGTGCATCTCTGAAACTTTTCCTAGCAGTGCACAAGGTGAAAGATGACAGAAACCAAATGATGGATATGCTCCCTATCTGGGAATGCCACAGAAGGTCACAGCCTTACCATTCTCCGTCCTGGTGTATCATTACTGACCTACTTGTGAGTGACTTGATGGCAGGCATGCTATCTGGAAGTAACTACCCAGCAAATAATACCTAATAAATTAACCAGGAAAAGCACTGCATTTACATCAGATGAGGAACATAACTAGAATGCCCTTTAAAAGGCCTTGACCTTTCAGAAGTTCTCTCCCTCTGAAAGGTTATAGGGCTTGGCATGCCCTACAACCTTGACTCACCAACGAGCCTCCTTCTTCAGAGCCACTGTTTCCTTCACTGAAGGCCTTGAGTGACTGATAGAGAAGGAAGGCTGATCACTTCCCAATCCTCACACCACCTTCTAGAAAAGTGTAGTCAATCCTGGCAACTAAAGAGATGTTAAAATCCATTGTTCAGCCTCCTTAGAACCAAGAATAATTGCAGGACATCAAAGAGATCCAGATATTAGTCTCAACTTCCTCACTATTTATATCACTTTGCAAAAAAGTCACTTCATTTATTTGGTCTTCGATTTCCTCAACCATAACACAAGGGGTGGAGCACATCACCCTGTGATTTGGAGTCTCACTCTGCCGCCCAGGCTGGAGTGCAGTGGCACGCTCATGGCCACCACAGCCTCGACTTGCTGGCCTCAGGTGATCCTTCTGCTTCAGCCTTCCAAATAGCTGGAACTACAGGTACACACCACCATGCCCTGCTATCCACTGCCTTTTAAAAATCTAAGTGGGTGTAGGAATGCAACCTAGGTGCCTTGCAGAGAAGCACCCCTGGACATTAGAGATCTGTATAGTTCAAGGAGGGATCTTGATTTCTTCTTGGGTCACTCTCCCTATCTCTCCTCTTGCATAGGTATATCTGTGAGTCAGTGGGGGTTTTGTGACATCACAACTTGGGTGGGAATTCTGCTTCTCTCACTGTGAGACTTTCAACAAATTAGCTAATTTCCCTGAGCTTCTGCTTACTCATCAATGACAGGGTCATCATAACATCCCCACAACATCTCAAAGGGACTGTGACACTGAATGAAACAAGGTATTCAGAATGCCTCGCCCAGTGATGGGCACATTGGGGATGATTTATGTCCTAGGTCCTATATTTCTCATGCTCTCAAAATCTGTCTCTTCTGATGTGTGTGTGTG
>CAUYQG010015702.1:0-12062 GCA_963574415.1 Tarsius wallacei
AAAAAAAAAAAAGAGAGTAAAGAGAGTATCCACAGAATGGGGAAAAAATGTGCAAGCTCTCCATTTGACAAAGGCATAACATCCAGGATTTATAAGAAACTCAAACAAATTAACAGGGGAAAAAAAAATCTAATAACCCCATTTAAAAGTGGGCAAAGGTTATGAACAGATACTTCTAAAAGGGCAACATACAAGCAACCAACAAACATGAAAAAGTGCTCAGCTTCACTAATCATTAGAGAAATGCAAATCAAAACTACAATAAAATACCACCCCACACCAGTCAGTATGGGTATCATAAAAAGTACTGATGAGGCTGTGGAGAAATGAGAACATTTCTATGCTGCTGGTGAAGCTAACTCAACTTTTGTGGAAAGCAGTGTGGTAATTTCTTAAAGAAATGAAAATTGAGCTTTCATTCAACCCAGCAATCCCATTCCTGAACATGTACCCAAAGGAACACAGATAACTCTACCAAGACACCTGCATGTGTATGTTTATTGCAGCACTATTCACAATAGTAAAAGCAAGGAACTAACCCAGATGCCCACTGAAGGTTGACTGGATAAAGAAAATTTGGTACATATACATAATGGAATATTACACAGCCATAAAGAAGAACAAAATTGTATTCTTTGCAGCAATATGGATACAGTTGGAGACCATCATTCTAAATGAACTATAACAGAGACAAAAAACTGAATACACTGAATACTACATGTTCTCACTCATAAATGGGCACTAAACATTGGGCACACCAGCCACAAAGGTGGGAACAAGTGCTGGGCACTGCTAAAAGAGGGAGGGAGAGAAGGAGGAGGAATAAGGGGCATAAGACCACCCATGTCCACAACTAGGAAAGGAGAAGCCTCACTAGAGATCTAAACCTTGTCTTCACACAATTTACTTATGTAAAAAGTCCTCACATGCACCCTAAGAATCTAAAATAAATATATCAATAAACAAATAAATACGTAAGTAAAAAACTCGGTACAGCAAAGGAAACAATCAACAGAATGAAGAGAGAATTTATAGAATGGGAGAAAATATGTGCAAACTATCCATCTGCTTATTCAGAATATATTAGGAACTCAAACAATTCAACAGCAAAAAAAAAAAAATTAAAAATTAGCAAAGGATCTGAATAGACATTTCTCAAAAGAAGATATACAGGCTGGTCCTGGTGGCTTACACCTTTAATCCCAGCAGTTTGGGAGGTCAAAGGCAGGAATATTGCTTAAGCCTAGGAGTTCAAGACCAGCCTGGACAACATAGTGAGGCCTCATTTCTACCAAAAAATCAAAAAATTATTCAGGTGTGGTGATGTGTGCCTGTAGTCCCACCTACTCAAGGAGTTGAGATGAAAAGATCACCTGAGCTCTGGTAGTGGAGACTGTGTTGAGCCATGATTGTGCCACTGTACTCCAGCTCGGGTGACAGAGTGAGACCCTCCCAACTCAAAAAAAAAAAAAAAAAAAGACATACAAATGGCCAATATGTATATGAAAAAATGCTCAAGGAAATGTAAATCAAAATCACAATGAGATATTGCCTCACTCTTGTTAGAATGGCTATTACCAAAAGAAAAGACAAGTGTTGGTAAGATGTGTAGAAAAGGGAACCCTTACACACTATTGGGAATGTAAATTAGTACAACATGGAAAACAGTATGGGGGTTCTACAAAAAGCTAAATATAGAACTATCATATGTTCCTGCAGTCCAGGCTGAGAATATATCCAAAAGAAAGGAAATCAGTATATTAGATATCTGCACCCCCATGTTTATTTATTGCAACGGTATTCACAATAGCCAGGAAATGGAATGAATAAGAATCCATCAGTGGATGAGTGAATAAAGAAAATGTGGTACATATACACAATGGAATATTATTCAGTCATAAGAAAGAGTGAAATCCTGTCATTTGCAGCAACATGGATCAAACTGAGAGTCATTATGTTAAGTTAAAAAAGCCAGCATAGAAAGAAAAAATATTACATGATCTCACTCATAAATGGGAGCTAAAAACATAATTCTTATGGTGGTAGTAAGTAGAATGATGGTTACCAGATACTGAAAATGGTAACAGGGAGGAGAGATAAGACAGGTTGGTTAATGGGCACAAAAACACCTTAGATAGAAGTAATAAGTTTTCGGTGTTCAGTATCACAGTAGGGTGACAAGAGTTAACAATATTGTATATTTCAAAATAGCTAGAAGAGAAGATTTGGAATGTTCCCAACATAAAGAAATGATTAATATTTTACCCCAATTTGATCATTATACATTGTATGCATGTATCTAAATATCACATGTACCTCCATAAACATGAAAAAATTATTATGTATCAATTAAAACATAAAAATATTTAGTATACATTAGATGATTCACAAAAGTAGGTATGCAAAAATTATTAATTTTTCACAGCACAATGGAATGCTTTGGAATCACCATCAAATTTCTTTTATACAATCATTGTGTTTCTGAAAATGGGTATTTTAAATAACTATAAAATGAGTGACATTTTGAACATACCAGGGACATTGATTACTTAATGGAAATAAATAATATAAAGAAAAATCTTTTGATTGATGCATTCTGAAACTTTAGGGGTTAATTTAAGTGAATTTCTACTTAGCAAATAAAATTTGAATCCAGAATAATATAAAATTCTCATGTCCCATATGTTAAAAAAACATGGGAAGCAGCCCAAAGATGGTTTTATTCACTTCTGAAAAAAGGATATACAGTTACAGTTATACCTGGCTATAGGAAATCCAGACACACAAAATCAGATTTGTACATTTGATAAATTATTTTAAGGATTCTTTGAACACCAATGCCATTATCTATCACTGTGAATCTGCTTCTGCAAATGTGCACACATATCCTGAAATAATGTATAATGTAGCCAATATGGTACATTTTGAATGTGTTATAAAAAGGACAGATTTACCTGAGACAGTTTGCCTTCAAGATGGTTGCATATCGTGGCATTTCTAGTTCATATGGATCAATGATACTTGGATAGCAGGCATTTGATCTTCAAACTCCTACAAATGTGAAACCAGACATCTGTTCTTACAATGGGGAGTGCTAGTGGGACTTCTTCAGCTTATTTTGGAGGCAATGATTAAAACACAATTTGACTTCTAAAAATTATTGAGGTTTTATTTTAATTCTTCTTTCCCCCCATGGAGAATGATTTAGTCTTTTGCGCTCCTCATCCACATTTCCTCTGGTTAATCTTCACTCATCAGCATCTGGAACTCAAATGTTGATCACATAAGAGAATTTGCTAACTCAGAGCCATGGCCAAGTTTAAACAAGACTTCAAACCTTTTTGTTTATGCCATAGTTAATCTCCAGTAATAACTTCTGAAAGCCTTTGAAAAAGTCTGAGACTGGCTTTCCATTGGAGGACTTAGGAAACTATATTTTTGCACTGTGAGAACATAATCATGCCAGATACAACCACACTGTTTATCTGGTACCATTAGTTTTCTTGGTTTACACTATAACAGTTAACCAAGATTACTGGAACAGAATCACAAGAATTTATATTTGTTATGTGGCAGGTTTTTTGCATTTAAAAATTCCGTGCATACTTGGTAACATTTTCTAGAGTGCTGGCGAGACTATGGTTGAAGGCAGGAAAAAAGGAACAAAGATTAGACAAGTAGAAAACAAGCACCAAAATGATAAACCTGAAAATATTAATAATTTTCTTAAGTGGAAATGGGTTAAAAACTACAATAAAAACTGGAGATTGTCAAACTGGATAACAAAGTTTGCCCAATTATTTACTATCTACAAGAAGCATACCTAAATAAAGACACTAATGGTTAAAAAATAAAACTGTGGCAGTAGGCATTATAAAGCTGTTATGGTTATACTATCAGACTAAGTAAAAGGTAACACTGAAGAAAAAGAGCATTATCAAATGTAGAGGACGACATTTCAAAATATTTAAGTGGTCAATTTATTGAGAAGATAGAACAATCTAAATGCACATAGATGTTATTAGAATGCTTCAAAATTCAAAAAGGAAATTTTGAAGGAACTAAAGTGAGAAGTAGACCAATTCCCATCGTAACTAGAAATTAGAGATTTTAATATCTCTTGATCAAGAATTGATACAAGTAGTCAAAAACAATTCAGTAAAAATATAAAAGATTTGAAATAACTCTATTAACTAACTTGACCTGATGAACATTTATAGAATGATATAGCCAATAACTGCAGACTAGACATTGCATTTTAGGTGCATAAAACAATTCAAGATAGAATATGTGTTGGGCTGTAAAACATGTCACAGTAAATTTTTAGAGATTGAAGTATTACAGTTTGTTCTCTGAATATAACAGAATTAAAATAGAAGTCAATTATAGTAAGATATCTAGGTAAGCACTAAATATTTGTGCTAAATATTAATGTAAATATATGTTGAATTTCTGTTTGAGTCAAGGTCTCACTCTGTTGCCCAGGCTGTAGTGCAGTGGCACAGTCATGACTAACGATGGCCTTGACCTCCTGGGCTTAGGTGAAGCCTCAGACTCCCAAGTAGCTGGAACTATAGGTATGTGCCACCGTGCCTGGCTAATATTTTGATTTTTTTGTAGAGATGGAGTCTTGCTATGTTGCCTAGGCTGATCTTGAACTCCTGGGCTCAAGCAATCCTGCCTTCTCGCTTCCCAAAGTGGTAAATATTAAAATAAAAAGCACTAAATATTTGAAAATCAAACACCACACTAATTAAAAAATAGACCCCTCCAAAAAAAACTCAAAGGAAATTATAAATATTTTGAATTGAATGACAATGAAGACACAACAGATCAAAATTTGTAGGAGGCAACTGAAAGAGTACTTAGAGGGAAATTTATAGATTTAAATACACATATTAGAAAAGAAGGAAGATATAAAATCAGTGATCTGTGCTTTCATCTTAAGAAGTTAGGAGTTTCTCTGAACATATTCTAGTTTGGGGATTTGCTCCCCCCCAAAAAAGAAAAGAAAAAGAAGATATAGAAAAAGAAAAATTAAATCCCAAGTAAGTAGGGATATGGAAATTTTTTTTAAAAAGTGAAAATCAATGAGCCAGAAAATAGACAACAATATAGAAAAATCAAGAAAGTAAAACTTGGTTTTTAAAAAATGATTAATAAATTTGCTAAGTCATCATACAATTTATTAAGGAAAAAAGAAAACACTAAAAACCAAATTCAAAGTTAAAAAGAGAGATCACTGCATTTTCTCAGACATTAAAATAGAAAATAGGAAATTCTAAAAACAACATTTTTCCAACAAACACCACAGCTTTGATGAAATAGAAACTTTTTGAACACACTGCTGGTGGGAATGCAAACTAGTTCAACCTCTGTGGAGGTTTTAAAAGAACTAGAAATTGACCGTTTGTATGATCCATATGAACTTCCAGATGACCCAGCAATCCCCCTACTAGGAATATACCCAGAGGAACTCAAACCATTCTATAAAAAAAACCCCAAAAACCTGCACATGCATGCTTATTGCAGTATGATTCACAGTAGCAAAAACATGGAACCATGTGCTGCCCATTGAAACTGGACTGGTTAAAAAAATGTGGTACATATACACTATGGAATATTATGCAGCCATAAAGAAGGACAAACACATGGACTTCATAGCAACTTGGATGGATTTAGAGTCTATAATACTCAGTGATCTATCACAGAAACAAAGAACAGAGTTCCATATGTTCTCACACTCATAAGCAGAACCTGAACATTTACCATAATACTTTAAGAAAGGGATTGGCAGTAGCGGGTTACTGCCTTGAGTGGGTGGGGACACAATAGCAATAAGGGTACCTGATCTCAAACCAGTCAAAGTGGGAACAAAGGGAGGCCCAAACTTTACCTCTATCATGACTACTTGTATTGTATACCTAATCCTGAATTGACCTCATATCTTTAAAATAAATATGTGTATATATATATATATATATAAAACTCTAAAAAAAATGGAAACACAACTTGTCAAAATGGACACAGAGAGAAATTAAAAAACTAGAATAGTCTTGTCTCAGTAAAAATTTGAATTAAAAACCTTGATACAAAGAAAGATCCAGGTACTCAGGACTTCACTGGTGATTCAGACATTTAAGGAAGAAATAATACCAATTTACACATACTTATTCAGGAAATAGACGGAGAAGAATATTTGCGCACTCATTTTATGATGACTATGTTACACTCATGCCAAAAACAGAGAAGGATATTGCAAGATAGGAGTTTTACAGACACACACACACACACACACACACACACACACACACACACACACACACACAGATCGTATGTCAGTTTTGAGCCCAGTACTGTCAATTCTGAGGTTCTTTAGCCATGACCTTTAGTGCCTTGGCAGGATTGCCTCCCTTCACTAAAGCTGAGTTTGATCCCTTAGCATGACAGTTTCTTGGTTTATTCAGTTTTTGACTACTGATTTTATGCCCTCTGAGAAACAAATGTTTCAACTTGTCTGAAGCATTAAGGATACTTGTAGGGACAGATGACCAGGCATCTTTAGTCAATTGCTATAACAAAATACCATGGAGGGGTGGCTTGAACAACAAGCAATTATTTCTCACAGTTCTGGAGGCTGAGAAGTCCAGGATTGAAGTGCTGGCTGATTTGATCCTGTTGAGGGCTCTCTTGCAGATGACTGCCTTCTTACTGTATCCTTACTTGGCAGAAACAGAGAAAGCTGTTTTCTCTTCCTCTTCTTATGAGAGCACTAATCACATCATGAGAGTCACGGGGGTCCCACATGACTTCATATAAACCTAATTACCTTCCAAAGGTCCTACTTTTGGATACATTGTATTGGGCATTAGAGCTTTATCATATGAATTTTGGAGGAACACAAACATATAGTCTATAGCAAGACATAAGTTTCCTCAATCAGAAATTGGCATATTTAGCAAGAAGTTTTAGATAGATGCTAGATTAATAGATAGATAATAAGTAAATAGACATAAAGACATTATAAAGGGGGTAAAGGAGATAATTAAATATAAAATAGATTCAATTATTTATATTTCAGCATGTAGGGGGTACTCAATAATGTTTGCTTGTTATTGACTGAAATAATGCTGTCATGCATATAACACCATACTTATCACATACATAAATACTTAGTAGTGTTTCTATTTCATTTCTATCTTTTACATATTTATGAAATTTATGTCATGACCAACTTAAAAAAATAAATAGAAGATGAGTACAGGCTTATTAGTGTATTGTGTCAAAATTGTCATTCAGATTATGTGCTCATTTTGTTTTACTCCTGTATAAAATATTTTGTGCATTGTTAAATTGCTAATAATGAACACCTTGTCTCTTGCCACTTTCTCTTTTAGGGCTTTTTTATCCTGAATTGTCCAGACTTAACACCTTTGGCTTTCCAATTGATATATCTTAATTTATCATTTAATGATATTTGCTGCTTCCCCACAGAAGTGAGTCCATCATTATTATTATAATATACTGATGTAATATATTATTGTGAATAATAATCATAAAAGGTGACATATTTTAATACCCTGAGATTATTATAAAGCACTATAAGTATATTTTGGATTGCATCCAAAAAGGCTTATTTTCAGAAGTGCAAAAAGTACACTACATCTTTCCGAGGAAGTTCCATGATATAATTCTCAAAGACTGTTATAGTCAGGCTCTCAAATATGTTCTCATAATTGTACAATGTACATTAAATAATTTATTAACTCTTCTAACTCTGAGGAAAACCTGAAGTAATCCTTACCTGTGTGCTAATCAGAAGTTCTAAAAGCCAAGTTAGTAACCAGGTGATGGAAAAAGTTTTAAAGTTACCATAGACTGAAATAGAATATTCTGCTCAATAAAATGTATCAGGAACAATCAGATATGGATGAGCTAATTTAATGCCATTAAATTAAATAAGCCATTATGAATAAATTAGGGTAAATTGTGTTTCCAGTGTCTTTGTCTTTTGTCATGCTTCACTGATGACTGAGTGATTGGTTATTTTGTGAATTCCAGAGTATTGGCTTGTAGTGAATTGATTTTTGACAAATTCACCTTCTTTCTATTTCAAACATATAGTATTGAAAATATGTATTTTCCATACTTTCTCGCTAATATCGTATTTGTATTTTCACTAGGAAGAGTTACTTTTAATTTTTCTAATACATAGCACTAGTTTTATTAATTGAACTAGAGCAAATTGACAAACATTCCCAAGGAATATAGGAGTCCCAGTTATTCTGTTAATTTAGCTTTCTAAATATACTCAGATAAAGCTGTATATCTGCCAAAAAATACTCCATCCACTAAAAAAAATTATGAATATAAGGAAGCTATTTATAGGTAAGGTGTAAAGTGCTGATTTTTAAAGTGACAGAAATCAATAGAACTTGCCATTAGAATGCAAATCTCTGTTATATAAGCTGTAGATTAAAATATTCCACTGAGGATGGTAATATTCAGGCTTAGAAAGGCTATACTGGGGGTAGGCTAATGATGCCCAGTTATTAGCATGGTATAAACAATGAATAGAAGACTGGGGGCTGCTGTGAGTAGAATGATTGAAATTATTACAGGTTTCATGGAAAATTCAACATGATGGTATTCAGACAGAGTACAAGTCTACTAAAATAGTTAAGGACAGGAGAAGGTAGAAGCAGAAATGTTCAATAAGAAGGGTAATATAACAAATAAATACACTTAGGAACACAAAAGATGAAATTACAACTGACCCTGAAGAAATTCAGAAGATTAACAGAGGTTACTATGCACACCTGTATGAAAACAAACTTGAAAACCTAAATGAAATGGAGGACTTTCTGATATCATACAACCTTCCAAGGTTGAAACAAGAAGAAATTGAAATCCTAAGTAGACCAATAACCATTCAGGGAATCGACTCTGTCATAAGAAAACAACCTACCAGAAAAAAAAAAAAAAAAAAGCCATGGACTAGACAGCTTCCCAGAATAATTTTACAAAACATACAAGGAGGAGCTGATACCAACCCCATCAAAAGTATTCCAGGCAATTGAGAAAGATGGAATTGTCTCCAAATAATTTTATGAAGCTAACATCGTGCTGATACCCAAACCTGGAAAAGACCCAACAAGAAAGAGAATCTCCTGATGATCATAGATGCAAAAATTCTCAACAAGATTCTAACAAATCAGATCCAACGACACATCTCAAGAATCATCCACCATGACCAAGCAGGCTTCATTCTCAGGATACAAGCCTGGTTTAACATCTGCAAGACCATAAATGTAATTCCATACACCAACATATGTAAAAACAAGAACCACATGATTATATCATTAGACACAGAAAAAGCTTTTGACAAAATCCAACACCCTTTCTTGATTAAAAACCCTTGAGCAGCTAGGCACAGAAGGAACATTCCTTAAATTATTAAGCGCCATCTACGATAAACCCGTAACCAACATATTGCTGAATGGACAGAAGTTGGAAGCATTTCCCCTGAAAATGGGGACAAGACAAGGGTGCCCACTCACACCTACTATTCAATATAGTATTGGAATTCCTAGCTACAGCAATCAGGCAAAAGAGGGAAAGCAGGAGTATCCAAATAGGAAAAGAGAAAGTTAAGCTATACCTCTTTGCAGACGATATGATCCTATACCTTGAAAACCCAAGGGAATGTGTCAAAAATCTCCTTGCACTGATAAGTGACTTTGGCAAGGTCTCAGAGTACAAAACCAATGTGCACAAGACAATTGCATTTTTGTACACCAACAACAGACAGATAATAAAAAGCACAATCCTATTCACAATAGCCACCAAAAAATTGAAATACCTTGGCATCTTCCTAACCAAAGAAGTGAAATAACTTTACAATGAAAACTATAAAATACTACTCAAAGAAATCAAAGAAGACACAAACAAATGAAAAAATATTCCATGGTCATGGATTGGAAGAATCAATATTGTTAAGATGGCCATTCTACCCAGGGAAATCTACAGAGTCAATGCAATTCCTATCAAATTACCAACATTATTCTTCTCAGACCTGGAAATGACAATACAGAAATTCATTTGGAAACAAAAAGACCATGAATATTCAAAATAATTCTCAGCAAAAAGAAGTAAAGTGGGAAGTATCACACTTCCAGACTCACTAATAAACTTTATTATAAGGCTACAGTAATCAAAAGAGTCTGATATTGGTATAAGAACAGTCATATAGGACAATAGAACAGGATAGAGATTCCAGAAACAAAACCTCAATTTCTCAACCAACTCATCTTCAACAAAGCCACAACCAACAACCACTGGGGAGAGGAGACCCTATTCAGCAAGTGGTGCTGGGAAAACTGGCTTACCACATGAGGAAAAATGAAATAGGACCCTTACCTATCAGCATACACAAAAATCAACTCTAAATGGATCAAAGACTAAACACAAAATTTCAAACTATAAGAATCTTAGAAAATGCAGGAGACAGCCTTATGCACATTGGAATAGGTTACCAATTCTTGATCATAACCCCAAAAGCGTATGCCATAAGAGATAAGATAGACAAGTGAGACCTCATAAAACTGAAAAGGTTTTGAAAAGGAAAAGACTGGGGAGACAGCCCACAGAATGAGCAATAAATATTTGCTAATTGTATATCTGACAAAGGCCTAATATCTAGGATCTACAAGGAACTCAAATGTTCCAAAAGGAAAAATCAAACAGCCCCATTAAAAAATGGGCAAAATACATTAATAGACACTTCTCAAAAGAAGACATTTGAACTTCTAACAGATACATGAAAAAATGCTCAGCCTCATTAGTCATCAGAGAAATGCAAATCAAAACCACATTGAGATATAACCTAACACCAGTAAGAATGGCCATCATTAATAAATCAAAAAACAATAGATGCTGGCGAGGATGTGAAGAAAAGGAAATGCTTCTCCCCTGTTGGTGGGAGTGTAAACTAGTTCAACCTCTATGGAAAACAGTGTGGTGATTTTTAAAAGATCTAGAAATTGACCTTCCATATGACCCAGTTTTTCCCCTTCTGGGAATATACCCAGAAGAACCCAAATAATTCTACAAAAAAGATATTTGCACATGCATGTTTATTGCAGCACAATTCACAATAGCAAAAACATGGAACCAAGCGTGTTGCCCATCAAAAGTGAACTAGATAAAGAAATGTGATACATATACATGATGGAGTACTACATAGCAATAAGGGACAAAATTATGGACTTTGTAGCAACTTAGGTGGATTTAGAGTCTCTCATACTCAGTGATCTATCAGAGAAACAAAGAACTGAATACATGCTTTCACTCATAAGTGGGTCCAGAACACTTATCACAATACTACGAGAGAGATCGGCAGTTGTGGGACACTGCCAGGGAAGGAGAGGCACATAGCATCACTAAGGGTACTTGATTCTAAACCAGGGGAAATGAGGGCCAATGAAAAGCCCAAACTTCATTTGTATGTAAACACTTATATATCTAAACCTGACTTGTACCCCACATCTTTAGAAGAAAGGAAAAAAAAAGTAAAAGCATGAGAAAATATATATCATGCAAACATCAACAATAAGAAAGCCAGAGTGACTATACTAATACCAGAAAAGATATATTTGAAAATAAAAAAACTGTTACTAGAGATGAAGCAAAAACGGAAAGAATTGAAGGAAGCAATAGAAAATTCAACAATAACAGTTGGATACTTCAATATCCCACTTTCAATAATGCATTGAACAATTAGGCAGAAGAATAACAGAGAAATAGAAAGCATAAACAACAGTATAAAACAATTAGACATAATAGATGTCTATGAAACACTCAAACCAATAGCAGCAAAATATACAATTCTCAAATTCACATAGAACATTTTCCAGTATAAATCATATGTTAGGCCACACAACAATTCTCAATAAATTTAAAAGGATTAAAAATCACAAAAACTATTTGTGGCCATTATAGAATTAAATTAGAAATCAAAAACAGAAAAAAAATTAGTAAATTCACAAATATGTGAAAACTAA
>CAUYQG010015708.1:0-25468 GCA_963574415.1 Tarsius wallacei
TACAACCACGAAATAAGGGGCCATTAAATACATTGGTACAAAGAGAACTACCTGTTGGTTCTAGTTCTGATTCTATCACATGACCTTGGATAAAGTGCTTTGTCAGACTGAACCTCAGTGTCCATCCTGGGAGTTCCATCCAAGTCTAACATGGTGTACATTAACTATCTATGACCTTCCAGATTTGTTTGCAAGTTTAATGACTGGTACCTTATTTCAGTTCCAGAGATAATATCATCCTTGGTTTAATGAGGCTTGTCAAGTTGTTGTTTAGAGCTAAGACCAAATATGCTATTCTCATCAGTAGTGAGAATAAATAATATGAAAAACCCAAAGTCAACTGCCTTGGGAGTTCAAACTTGTGCAACCCTTCAGTCACCTTGATTTCCAATATAGGAAGCTGGCAAAGCCACTGACTGGCTATTTAGGCCTCCTTAGTGACAGGAGGAGCCAATGTTCTTCTGGTTTTATACTGATCATTTTAAACACTATGCAGAGTTTTATTTTAGAAATAAAATTCTATACTATTTAGCTTCATGATATTTTTCAAAGTACTTAATCCCACATCAAGGAAAAGACATGCTTTATTTCAGAAGGACTGAAGTATAGCAACTAAGTATGAAGGTTCTGGAATCAGACACCTAGTCTGAATTCTAACCTCACTGTCTACTATTTACTGTTTAATTCCTCTAAGTCTCCTTTTCTCATTGATAACAGCACAGTTAAAAATTCTTCTTTTTTTTTTTTTTGAATATAAAAATCACCCAGTAACTTTATTGGACACCTACGCTCTGCAGCCATCCACCCCTCACATATGCATGCAATGCACCACATGAGGATCAGGATCTGCGTCCATGATAGCAAGCTATTCAGAAGAGAGACAAAACAGTCTAATTTACCAGTTTCTGGCATTTGCATAGCACTGCACAATTCAAAAGAGCTTCCACACATAGTATCTCATTTAGCTCCTACAACAGATACCAATGCTCAAAGAGGTAAGAATTCTTGCAGAAAACACAGTAACAGACTCCACAGGTTTGATGAACAGCCCAGACCAGGTCTGGACAGAAGCCCGGGACTGTGGGCTGAGGAAGCATGGCTGAAACACAGCTGTCATACTGCCCCAGCAGCGTGACTATGTCCTGAAGGCGCACTCTTCCTCCAGATAGGCAAGGGAGCTCTTATGGTAGCTGGGCCTTCTGAGGAATGTCCATGCCACTAGAGAAATGGCCAGAAGCCAGTGGCTGGTCTGTCCTGGTTGAATACATTTGGCCTTGGTCCCTTTGGTGTCCGTGGCAGCTTCTGCTTTGGCTGTAGGCACTGGGGCCTCATCTTGCAACAGTTATCACTTGAGGGTCTTGCTAAGGTTGGAGAAGCCAATGCCCACACAGGTCATCAGCACTTTCTCCCCGCCCTTGAGATCTTCACCACATGGCCTGGTTTCGATTTTAAACATAATATGGAAAAAGCTCTTCAAATGCCGCAAAACTTCTGTCGTGTAGAGAGAAAGTGGTCCTAGCAGAACTTTGGCAACGTCCTCCTGTCCAAGAGTCATAAGGAGTAGAGCCAGGCTTTGGTTGGTCGAGTCTACACATCCACCCCTGCAGATTTCCTCCAGCAGCAGCCTGGCACAGCTCCTGCCAAGGTCCCCTGGAAGCACTGCCGCTCCCTGGCCCTGGGGGTTGGAGGCTAGTTCAGCACTGAGGAAGGCGTCATTCGTGGTCTCAGCAACAAGTGATAACCCAAAGCCTGGAGACTTCCCAGAGTCGACTTCTTTCATGCGGTCTGTGTAAATGTAGATATCAGGTATACACTTGTTGAGGATGCTCCTTGCAGAATCCACAATGCGGTTCCTACACAGTACGCCATTCCTCTGATACGTTTGATTTTTCCTGGATCTGTGAGCTGAATGGGCTTCAAGACCTTCCTTACAGGACACGAGGAAGCCACTTCGCCTCGCCCTCCAGGCGTTGCTCCCCGCGGCACAACCTTTTGCTCAAATGATTCACCATCAATCCCAAACTGTTTCAATAGAGAGAGTGCTGTTGCCTTAAGAACATCAACTGAAGGGTCAACCTGGTCGTTAGTCACTCTCGCAGAACTATTTTTAACGGGTGCTTCATAAATGGAGCCAGGAAGACTCTCCAGGTAGTAGCCAATACTGCGAAGCACACTACGATCATGTTCCACGAATACACCATACAGAAGGCCAGGCTGATAATATAAAGTTGTTCCTGTTTGATTTATTTCAATTCGAGAACCATTGGTTATTTTGTCCAACAGTCTAATGAAGCTGGCTTCAAAATCTCGGAGGCCTGGGTTGTCGTCTCTGGCTCGATCTTTCGGATTTTGACCGGCCACCCGCTCAAGGTAGACAGGGCCAGATGCTGGCGCAAGAAGTTGCACCCCGCGCAGCTCAGGGAGTGCGCCTGGATCACCATGTGCGCGCGCTCCGCAGAGGCGCTGGCGGCCAGAGAGCTGCTGCTTCCATCAGGCCCTGGGCCACGGCAACAGCTGCAGTGTGGGGCCTGGCTGCCTCCCCGACGCATCCACGTGGTTTGAGACAGGAAGATGGAGAGACTAGACAGGTTAAAAATTCTAATGTGCATGTACACAAAATATTCTTAGGATAATATCTGGCACATAGCAATGAATGTTGAGTAACATGTTTTCCATAAATGAATATTTCTTCTGCTTAGATAATCGTCTATTTTATGTCCTGAATATAAATTGTTTTATTTTTAATTATTATGGCTGCATATTACTTGTAGATATTTATGGGGTGCATGTGGAATTTTGATAAAAACATACAATGAGTGGTGATCAAAGCAGGGCTATTGGAGGATCCGTCATCTCAAGCATTTATCATTTCTTCTTTGTGTTAGGAATTCAAAGTTTAATAGTCTTGAAAAAGGCATACTTTCCATACAGTGGGCAGAAGGGAATCTTTAAACTTTCCTGCTCTTATCTCTTTAAATGCAAGAGGCTCTAGAAAGCACGAGTAACTGATGGCCTGTAGCTGTGTCATTTTGCTACAATAATTAATTGTTCTTTATAATCATTAGAGACTACTACACTAATGGCACATTTTGTCTTGGATTAAAACATCAACAATAACAACAATTGCCACCCAATTCTGGAGAGTAGATTAGGGCTCTTCTATCACATGTATGTTTAAGTAAGAAATAATCACAAAAAGCAGGTGGTCAAAGGGCGTATATTCAAATGTGTTTTTCAAATTGATGAGAAAGATTATTTGTAAAGAGAAACTTATATTTGATTATTAGTTATATTTCTGATGCTGAAGAAAGATCTTCATAAGAAAATAAAAATCCTAATTGATTAGGAAAAAGCAGAATTAAAACATGTCAGTATTTTGGATGTGGTTTACACTATGCATTCCTATTTACTGGCCTAGTGGCAAAGACTTCCATCAATCAATGCAGCAGGCATTTACTGAATGTCTTCTGCGTGCTAATCATTTTTTTTAGAATTAATGACGCAAAGGCAACGAATGAAAAGAAAGATAATGGGAAAGTTAAAATGCTCTTCTTAAATACTAAAATTAGTTAAAAATAAAAGTTCTAGTGGAATACAGAGAACAGATCTCTAACTCAAACTGTGAGTCTAGGGCCCAGTCAAGGGGATTTGAATGGGATTTTGAAAGACTGTTAGGAGTTAGTCTGAGAGAGAGAGTAGGGGAGGGGGCAGGGAGGGTGTTCCAGGGCAAAGAGAGCATGTACAAAGTAACAGAAGTCAGAGAAACAAAAGTGGGCTGGTATGTCCTGATAAGTGATTCTCAAGAAGAAGAATTAGGAGAAGCAAAAAAAGATCATGAGAAGGTTTTTTGTTTTTCAATCCATAGATGCCCTTCTCCCCCACTCTCCCATTTTCATATGGTCCCCAAAAGGACCATTTCTGTGGAATAAATGCATCCCCACAAAATTCACAAATTGAAGCCCTAACCCTCAATATGATGGCATTTGGATTTGGTCCTTTAGAAGGCAATTAAGTCATGAGCATGAGGTCCCCACGATGGGATTTATGTCCTTACATAGGAAGAGAGATTAGAGCTCTCTCTAGATGCCATGTGAGAGCATAATAAGAAGGCAGCTGTCCACAAAACAGAAAGAGAGCCTTCACCAGACACTGAAACTGCCAGCACCTTGTCTTGGATTTCCCAGCCTCCAGAACCATGGGAAATAGATATCTGCTGTTTAAATAACCCAGTGTACAGTAGTTTGCTATAGCAACCAGAGATAAGACAGTCATTTAATAGGGGATGGTATTTGGAAAATCTGATCAGCTTTGTACTTACCTTTTCTTCCTCTTTCTCACTTACCTACTCCTCTCCACTCTGATGGGAACCAATATGGCCCAGACATTGGTTCATATGGAAGTATGTTAGTAGAGAGATTGAAGTAGCCAGAAGGCCTATCAATAAATCAACATACTGGACTGAACAGCTTAAACTTTAAGTTGAGATAATAGAATAATTAAACCAGAAGGTTAAAAAAATCAAATATGCATGTTACAAGATGATTTTGGCATAACTATAAACAAGGGCTGGCAAATTTTTTTCTGTAAATGGCCAAGTAGTAAATATTTTAGCTTTTTCAGGCCATATAGTCTATGTTGCAATGACTTAACTCTATTGTAGCACAAAAGCAGTCGTAATCAACATGCAAATTAATGAATGTGGCTGTGTTCTAATAAAACTTTATTTATTAAAAAAAGAGTAGTAATAGGCAGAACTTGATCATATTATAGAGAATGAATCAAGGGTATAAGACAGAATCAGATATTTCAGAAAGATAATTAGTATAATTGACCAGGCAAGAAATGACGAGGCTAGAAGGAAGCCATTGGCAAAGAAGAGAGAAGATGGAATAGATTTTAAATATATGCAGAAAAAAAGAATCACAGATCTTTTGATCAATTGGATATAGAAGGAAGTGATAATGGAAGCCCAAAGCTTGGCTCTGACTTGGATAACAGTGTGCATGTGATACACCCCACTGAAGAATGCTAAACCTTGTGAGCGTAGAGCTATTATTGAAGGGAATACCATACATTGAATAGCTCTGCTCTCTGGCCACAAGCCACAGCCCTGAACAAAGGTCTCATCTCCTTCCAGGACCAGCTATGTAATTTCCAGGACCCACTACCAAATGACCCTGCAGGAGTCCTTGTTCAAAACTGCTAAAAATTTCAGGACAATGTCAGCAGAACATTAAGTGGAACACAGGGCCTTTCTAAATGCTGAACCTTGTGCAACTGCACAGGTCATATGACTGTGAATCTGATCTTACCCCATTCCCAGCTTGATATCATTCAGGAGTACGTTAGCTAATGTAATTCTGGAATCAAATTTAACCATTGACCATGTGTCTTTTAACTAGTGAACTTCAAGAATGTTTTCCCATGTGTACTAGCTTTACCATGCCTATAAGAAGGAACTTTTTAACTGGGGTCAGCACTTCTTAACTTGCCTTCACAGCCCCTTCTTTTTCACTTCCGAGTCTACCACATAGAAACAACAGCTGTAATTCAATGATGATTTGAGTTAAAAAAGAACTTTCTTATTTCCTTTTCAACTCACATTTAAGATTGTGGCAGAATGACAGTACACCTTGCCCATGACACTGAGAATGCATTCTGAAGGTGAGTTTTCTCTGTGCATCAAGTGACAAATACATTTTGAGAGTTTTTTTTAATGAATGCAAACTTCAAAGTCCTAGACAGTAAGCCATTTTCCAAGGTTTCTGTTTCCTTAGGGATCTATCTCACACCTGTCTCAGAAGGCCAAACTCACTAGGAATCTTGGAGAATATTCTGTCATCAGTGAAGAAGACCTTCTCTGACCAGAAGTCCAGAAATACATTCCATCTATACAACTTGGCATCATTATTTTGTGCCCTTACTCAACTTACTTAATATTCGGTAGTACATCTTCCTCATTGCTCACACACAAGCTCTGGATCATCAATGTCTAAAAATTCCTTTTTTGTGTTACATTTGTTCCCATTACATAAAGCTTCTGAGACTTTATCATTGCAAGATATTAGATAATTTATATCTATAACAAAGAGCAAATAAAAATGTCACCTTTGTCCATTTCAGCATTTATAAACATATATACTCATTTACGATACATTAACCTGCCATGTACCAAAAAATATTTCTTTCTATTCAGAGGAGAAAGAGGCTGGTTGCTGCATATGCTAGAAATCTTATAGACAGATCATCTATATATGGTTACTGGGTAAAATATAGAATGCTAAGTATTTGCCAATACTTGGGACATATAATTTAAAGTGTGTTACTGATTTGAAATTTACATTTAATTAAGTGCCCTGTATTTTTATTTGCTAAACCTGGGAACCCTATGCCCATGCTGAGTAAGAAACTGAGCTATATGACTTCTAAACACCTCTATAGCCCTGAAATACTCAATTTAGACATGATTTTTACAGTTTCTAGTAAACTAAACTAAGACCAAAGAGTAGAATTTGAAGGAGAGAAGAGAGTGATTCACTAGAAAAAAAAATATGTCAACCAAGCAAAACTATCAACTGTGCACCCAAAGGTAGCCCATTTGACTAGTAGTCTGTTAACAGACCAGAGGACCCACTCACATAGAATCTGGACTAGTGGTCTATATAGTGGGGCATGCTTCCCACAGGAAATACTTATGGCAGTCTATTAAGTTGAGGAAAGAAAAAATGAGCACATGTAATTTTTTTTTTTAAGAAAGAAGTACTTTACTATGAATTAATAGATAATTTTAGCCTGGTCTTCTGTCTCTGTCAGAAGGTAAAAGTATTCTGAAGGATCTGTGACAGTTTCACAACACTGGGGGTCAACAGAGATATGCACAGTTTCATTTTCAGCACTATTACAACAGAGGAATAAAAATGTTTTGTGGCCAGGTGTGGTGGTTCGTGCCTGTAATCCCAGAACCTTGGGAGGTTGAAACAAGAGGATTGCTTGAGCCCAGGAGTTTGGGACCAATCTGTGCAACATAGAGAGACCTCATCTCTATCAAAAAAATAACAGTAATAATAATTTTTATTAAGTTTTCTGGTTTTGAGCTCTGTTTTTCCACAAAAGACACGACACCTTTAAAAATTAAAAACTACCAAACTGTTGTGAGTTTATTCATTCATATTGGCCTCCTCATTAGGTCATAAGCACCTCAAGAACAGACTTTACTTTGCAATGACAACATATAGCTTGGAATACACGCAGAATGGGCATCTAATAAATATTTGCTGAACAAATATGAGTGAATATGTACTACTTCTTTCATAGCATTTAACCTTTTGAATTATGGCTGAATGTTTAACTATTTGAAGCTCGCTACAAAGAACACTGTAGT
The DNA here is from genome assembly GCA_963574415.1 of Tarsius wallacei. Lineage (NCBI taxonomy): Eukaryota > Metazoa > Chordata > Mammalia > Primates > Tarsiidae > Tarsius > Tarsius wallacei. The sequence continues at coordinate 7,382 of CAUYQG010015708.1, forward strand.
GATAGTGTTTGTGTTCAATTCTTCTTATATAACATGAGCTATGCATGTATCAGGTGCTCAAATAAATGTTTCGTAAAAGATGGGAAAAAAACAAAACTTAAAAGCATTAGTTTTAAACTTAAATTTGTCTAATTTCTTCAGTGTTTGAATTAATTTTTAGAAATATAAAACTGTAAAATCTACTTATTGCACAACAATAACTGATGGACATCAGGGATGACAGTACTTTCATGGATAATTTCAACAAAAACCTTTGCTTAGTTGTTGGATGAAAAGTAATGCTATGATTTAATAAGCACAGCTATAATATATTTCTTCTTTGGATGGATATATTAATGTAGCTCATATTTTTCAGTTATGACAACCATTACAGCTAAGAATTCAGAATTGAATTATCATAAAATTTTTGGTAATAATAAAACATTTCCTTAATATTTTCACACAAGGTAATATTCTCATGTATTTTTTTTAAAGTTTTAATATTTTACTTTGCATATTAATGCTGTTTCAGGGAAATTAAAACATTTTGAATTATTCATAAAGTAAAATGCACTATAAATTAAAGTGTATAATATTCACATCATCCTTTTATTTTTCAATTTTGTAAATATATTTGATTACGTTAAAATTTATAGAATTTATAAATAAACAATACTCAAAAATCAGAGGTGAATGCTTAAAATTTTTTGTGTGTGTATTCAGTGACCTGTATAATTATCTAAATTGTGTTGGGACTTATTCTTAATGAACTCTATGTTTTGTTGTGTTTTTTTGCTTGTTTTCACTGCTCTGATTTTATAATTTTCAATAATTCTATGTTATTCCAGGTAAAACTACTTTTTTTTTGAGTGATGAAGACTCTCCTGTATCTGTAAATATAATTTAATTTGAAAACTTAGGCCAAAACTATTCTTAAACTGTTTTTTGCTTCAAAATTTAGTGGAAAATTGACTGTGCTGTTAGTATCTGATTTAATCATTTCCACTGTTTTAGCTTATTTCCTCTCACTAAGCACCCATAAAAGTTACCTACAATTTTGAACTTGATGATGGTTGCCATGTTTTTATCTGTAGAAAATATTTTTTTCATTGGTAATTTGCCCAAGGGAAATGTTATCCATTCTTTCTCTTTTTGTTAAGTTATCTACATTTTTATGTTAATGTATTTGTGAAGTAATCAAATTGGAAGAAAACAATAATTTTGTTTTGTATTTAAGAAAAAGGGAGCCGGGCTCGGTGGCTCAGCCTGTAATCCCGCGCCTTGGGAGGCTGAGGTGAGTAGATTGCCTGAGCCCGCGGGTTCAAGACCCGCCTGGGCAGGCGAAAAATCATCTCTACAATAAATCAAAAAAATTAGCCGGGCGTGGTAGCGCGCGCCTGTGGTTCGGGCTACTCGGAAGGCTGAGGCGGAAGGATCGCCGGAGCCCAGCAGGTCGAGGCTGCGGTGGCCGGCAGCGGCCACTGCACTGCACTCCAGTCTGGGCGACGGAGTGAGACGCCAACTCAAAAAAGATAAAAAGAAAAAAGAAAATAAAAAGGGGTTAACCAATACATTCAGAAAATATTAGATGTAGGGAAAGTAGAATATGAATAACTTAGACTTTCTCAAAATGCTTTGAATTATTGAAGCTGAAAGACATAAATCATACTAGAAATCACATGAAGTTAGAGATTAGTAATATGCATAAATGTGACCTTTTGAGTAGTGGCAGTTCAGTCTCTACAATTAAAAGATGAAAGTCTTCTTTAACTCAGGAAAGGCAAAAATAGTTATTTATCGTAACTTTGTGACAAAAATAGTTCTCCTTATTCTGACTAGGTCATATTTTATAGGCAGAGAATAATTAAGAAAAATATTTTTGGAATCTAAATTTATTGTTGGGTGTCATTTTTCTATAGAAGACAGGTACAACAGAAATGATGTATACATACAAAAACAACACATATATTGTTTGTTTCCAACTTGGCTAAGGTAATTGCATTTTCTAAAAGAATACCTTTATTGATGCTTTGGTAGCTTATCAAAAAAAGTCCATACAAAGAGAAGAAAGGAAAAAATGTTTCAAATGACGCACTGATTTACTGTATACCGACAGCAGATTATGCAGTCAAAACGGGCACTGGACCTGAATGCTCTCAGATCTTGCAGGATATAGTTGTGGCTTCTTAGGGCTTCAGATTTGACTATGGACCTCTATGGAAGCTGTACTTCTATCTGTAGGAAAAGCTAATCTTTGAAGGCTTAGCTTATATTTTTCCTCTTCTGTGACAACAACCAAAGAAATCTAGACTATGCTAAGTAATGTTATCACACTGATATTCATTAATATGTTTAAAATCCTGACAGCTCAGGAATATGAGCTCTCCAAGGTAAAACACTTGCCTTATTTCTCTTCATATGTAAATGCTTAGGACAGAACAGTTCAACATTGATATGTGTCTGACAAATAGAAGATAGAAAAAGAAAGAAGAAGGAAGGAAGGAAGGAAAAGAGGGAGGGAGGGAGGGAGGAAGGGAAGAAGGAAGGAAACTGATTATATGAATTAATAAATGAACGAACAAATGGTGTTTGAGGAGGTATTGGATGTACTGCAAGTTGTTATTAATGTTTTAGGAAGAGTATAGCATATTTCTCATTGACTAACCTCTGTTAGCCAAGCAATAGACTCAGCACTGAGCCTTGGAACTCAAGGAGCTGTCATGTATTAGAGCCTAGTCTAGTAGGGAGCAATAAAAAGTACTAAATCAAAGCTAGGCAGATTATTAAACTAAAGCTGTCAATCCAGAAGGTCTAAGCAAAATGTCAGAATCTAAGTCAAAAGCAAAGGAATAAAAACAAGAAACTAGATGAAAGAAAAAGAAAAGAAGCAAAACCAAAAGAAATTGCTAAGGCTACTAGAGTAATTACTACATTTATTTGTGTGCCACTGATGACCTTAGCATATCATAGTGGCTAAGAGTCAGGTTTGGAATAAGGCCTACTTGAATTAAAATATTGGTTCTGTGGCTTATCAGATCTCTTACTTTTAGCATGACACTCTCCTCATTTGTAAACCAGGGATGATAATTACACTTACCTCTCAGAGTTGTTGTGATAATTAAATAAAATGTGACTATTAAGCATTTAGCATAGTTACTAACACAAAATCTTGTTAGTTATTGTTACCAGGAGGTCTTTAATCAACTGAACAATAATGTGAAATGAGAGTTTAAAAAAAATAGGTTCTTGTTAGGGTAACAATATATATCAGTTTGCTTATACCAGTCCTGGTCTATCGATGTTGTCCTGGTATCTTATTTGGTTAGTAAGCTCTTCCACTATTATAAAATCCTTTAAAAAATAAAAAGTCTAAAATATCCTTGGGCTGTCAAGATGGGGAATAGTTTTCTGAAATATAAAATAAAAGACACAAATTACAAAGAAAAAATGCTAAATATGACTATGCCAAAACTTAAAATTTGTGAACAAAATATAAACATCCCAAAGATGAACAATTGCTCTAGTAATCAAGAAAATACAGATAAATCACATTAATAATTTGATTGGTGGTTTTAGAGCAACTCTTCCACAGGGACCAAGTAGAAAAGCTAGACAAATTGCAAAGAATTTAAGTTAGAGTAGGGCCGGACACAGTGGCTCACATCTGGAATCCCAGCACTTTGGGAGGCCAGGCTGGGGGGATCACTAGAGGCTGGGAGTTCAAAAGCAGCCTGAGCAACACAGTGAGATCTCCCTCTCTACAAACGAAAAATAAAAAACTTAGCCAGAGGTGGTGGCACATGTCCGTAGTCCCAGCTACTTGGGAGAATGAGGCAGGAGGCTCTCTTGAGCCCAAGAGTTCCAGTGCAAAAAACTATGATTGTGTTACTGTGCTTCAACCTAGGTGACAGAGCAAGACCCTGTCTCAAAATAAATAAATAAATAAATAAATAAATAAGACAGAGTATGCTCTTTGATTGCAGAGCCAAAATAGAAAATGATAGCAAAACGATGACTAGAAAATACCCGTGTTCAAGAATGAGAAATATATCCTAAACCATGAATCAAATTATTAATCAAAGTTGCAATACTGTCAATAATAATTAAAATATGGCATAAGAAAACATTGGGAAGTAGCTAAAGCCATGCTTAGAGGAAAATTTGTAGCATTAGTGCATATATTAGAAAATAAAACATGCTGAAAATTAAAGAATGATTTTTATTCTAAGAATCCATTTGAAAAAGAAGAGTGTATTAAATCCAAAGAAAATAGAAGGAAATAATAAATGTAAAAGCGGAAAGCTAATGCATTGTAGAACCAATTAACAAATCCAAATGTGATTTTTTTTAAAGACCTCTAAAATAATAAGCTTATGTTAACTAACACATTTTTAAAGGCAAAAATAACTAATATCAAGAATATTTTTTAAATTATCAGTATAGTTATTTATTCCAGAGAAAAATTTACACTCAAAGACCAATCAGAGTAATTCACGTTATTAACCTATTTTTAAAAAGTTATGTGACCATTTCAATAGATTCAGAAAAAGCACTTGATAAAATGCAGCATTTGTATAATACTATGCTTACTAGGGCTAAAAAGAAATTTTATTAATCTGATTTTTAAAAAAATTACAGCAAGCATTATATTTTTTGGTGAGATATTAAAAGCTTTCCTCCTTGGAACCCAAATGAGACAAGACTATCTTACATTATTTGTACGATTCATAGTAGAAAAATCAGAATCACAATTAGGTTAAAAATACATGTTAATTTAAAGCATCTGAAGTTGTTTTCTCCTGGGAGTAGAAAGAGGGAGAAAATGGCAGAAGATAATTACACCTCCTCCTACTTTTTTTCTAATGCAAAAAGTCACTTAAAAGACAGAAAAATGTAAGTAGTACCAGAGACTGGTGTTAAAATATACATGTTGCTGGTGTGAACGAAAGAAAGAGAATATGGCAGAAAGCCAAGGAACTCAAAGTGATTTAAAGAGGTACAGGAAGAAAGGCAGACCAGAGCCTGGGAAATGAAACACTTGGAGACTGAAGAAGTAGGTTTTTGAATGTCCCCATGTTTTATGTCTTACTTCTATTTCATTTTTTATTATGGTGTAATAAATGTTCCCAAATCCTCATACAAATTAGATTATTTGCTTTTCACTGATTCGGAAATAGCCATTGTGTTTTTTGACTGGAATAAAAATACTATCAAAATAAAGAAACAAAGTGGCTTTAAATTATCCTAATTTCTTTCAAAACTCTCCAAAATAAAAACCTGCCATACCCCTCTATTATCATCCTAACATAAAGAAAGTCAGTCACACCCTGAATTTAATAGAAATATATGAACATAGCAATAATAAGCTAACACAGTAGACAAAGTCTAATATCCAATAATAATTCATAAATTGATTTAATCATAACTAATAATACAGCTATTTTCTATTATTACAACTCATATTGCAAGAATCATTACTGTTTATTTTAACTAAATTTAATACTTGATTGTAAAGTATTATTCTCTGTTGTAGATCTTACAAATGAACACAAACAAGTAATTTTTTCCAATAAAACCTGTTTAAAGAGGAACATTGCACACTTGAAATCTGTGTGCATATTTACTCCCTATTTGTATTAAATTGATAAATTCAATTTAAAAAATTAATACTAGAATTTCTAAACTGGCAATATATAGCTAATATATCACATTTTTCATCTGTACACTTTGGTATCTTACAGACACAGCCAGAAATTCTTGGCAAAATCTAGGGCTCCTAGCTATACCATTGGTCATTAGTATAGACTACGTAATTCTGGATTCAATCACAAATGGGCTATTAAAAGCTACCTTTATAAAAAATAAATAAATAAATAAAACAACCAAATCTGTTGGCTGAGTTTTGCCAGTGCATCTAGAACTGAACCTCACCAGCCCACTATAATCAAGACTGTAAATTGCCTGTTATTAAATTGTTTTTCCTGTGGTAAGCAAACAAAGATACATTGAAGTCAGGCAGGTAACAGCATTAGGTTCTGATTCATTCTGCAGACTTTATGGAGCCAAATTGTGTGTTGCCAATCAATATGGAGCCACACAGTTGTTTTTAAATGTCTTGCCACAGGAATTGGCCTGCAGCCACCATAGCAGGGTGGTGGAAGGAAGCTGATACTGGAGGAAGGGAGCGAATGCTGCTTCCTCTCTGGAGTCTGTGTATTTGTATATTTTGCTATTCAATCTGTATTTTGAAAGAAAACTGTAAATTTCAAGTGCCTCTGATCAGAACTTTTAAAGTATGATTTCATCTAGAGGATAATTCTGATAAGAAATCTTTCTTAAACTCCTGATTCTCCCTATGGGTGCATCATAATGTCAAAGGAGGTGGAGACCCAGGTTGGGATTTCTTAGATTTCAAACATTTGGTTTACAGATGTAATTTTTTTTTTTTTACTATATGACTTTGAGATTCTCTACACCTTGGCAACTTTGTAGTGTGTGCAATGTCGCCAGCAGAAAAGAATTCAGTTTTTAGAAATCAAAACTCTAGAAAATAAATGATAATTAAACTAAAATGACTGGTCCAGTGATTCAAGTAAATATTCAGTTTTTGAACTGTACTTCTAGAGCTCACTTTCTTGACACATGTATTTTGTTATGTTCTCATAATAATACAGTATTCTTACTATTTTACAATGACTTTTTTCAATAAAAAAATTCTAACAGGTTATTTAGATATTTTTTAGTTATAGAATAAAATGTTTATCAAAAAGGCCGTTATGAGTAGCAATAGGAAGTAGAGCATTTATGTATGACTATTGCACTTGGAGATAGTTTTTAAAGCAGAAAGCCACATTTTTGAGAATTCTATTCCCCATAAATAGTCTGCCATAAATAATAGAAGATTTCCTGTCTTATTCTGCTCTGTAAAATGGAAATCCCTTGGTAGTGCAATCAAAATATGCACTGACATTTCTCATGTTGCATTTTTTATCCTTTTATTATGACTCAAGTCTCTATAAGGTTGAGCAGGTGTATCTAGGAATCAAGTAACATGAAACTTTGTCTTCCCTCGTTACTTTTTTTCATTCCAGGCATGTAAGCATTTATTAATTTTTTTTCTCTCTGGGGACCATTATATCTTCCAAATATTTGCAATAAATTTCATAGTTATCCACAGGAGGTCCATTAGTTGTACATATGAAGGGAGAGTGAAGTGTGGTTATATATCTAGAGGAGTCAGGAAGGGTTTCTTCACATTTACATTGTGAAATGTACTAAAAGTATGTCCAGATATCAGTTGTCTCTGATAACTCCTGGAGTTAGGGTATTGCTCTGCAAATTTGCATTGGAAATATATACTGCTTAATTGAGTTGGTGCTTTCATTTTACTCACTGATATACAAATAGCAGTATGAAGTCCTGCTTTCAACCCCAGATTGGGTACAGCATGTCGTTTCTCAAAGTGGGTTTATATGGACCTCTGGAGACATTGAAAGTTTGCAAGAAGGTCTGGGTAGCCATAGGATGAATATGAGATGTCTTCTGGAGTGGCACTTCTGCCCGAAGGAAGGGAAAGGTCAAGCAATTTAAAGTCAAAACATGTCCTAGTACACTAAATGTGTACAAAATTAAAGATAATTTTAAGATAAACGAGTTTTGGATACTTAATAGAAATGCATGCCTCTGCAGAACATGTTTAACTACAGAATCCCGTATCATCCAGGGTAGACAGTTGCTTCTGCTTTTCAGGCTACTTTGGTGGGGAAGCCTAAGAACTATGGCAGAGGAAGAGCCACACCAAGCTTTGCCTTTTCCCTTCACAAGTAGTATGAACCTGGTCAAGACTTGTTCATAATCTCTATATGTCTTATAGCCAAAATACTGTCACCAAATGAATATTACAGAGATTCTTAAAATAAATCAGTGATGATAATGTTCCCTTTGTTGACCGGAAAAGAGGGGAACAAGTAGATTTTTCCCATTTATTTATTCTGTTATTTGGCAGCCATTTACTGAGCTCTTACTAAGTGAAAAGACTCTGCTGAGTATTATTCTTCTTTAGCAACTGGTTGAAAGAAAAGAGACGGAAATGATTCGATCACTTCAATACAGTGAATTGTAGCCTATGATAGAGGTTTATGCTGAGATTAGTGTTGACATTTGTGGAAAGACCTGAACATAAAGAATAAGCCACAGAAGATAGCTCAAGAAAGAGATTTCTGGACATAAGGTATGCTAACAGGCTTGGAGATAGGAACATACTCCATTTGTTAGAGGGATATTGTATTTGAAGAATAGCATTTTGCGGAGTCAGCATAGTTGTATGTTTTTCTCCAGCAATGTTTACATGGAATAGAAAGTAAAGACTTTTTTTTTTTTTTTTTGAGAATTGTAGTTTCACTAAGTGAATACAAAAAGGAGTTTTAGTGCATAAGCAAAGAAGGTATGTTATGGAAGGATCATGGCTCTAAAGGAAGACACAGGGGGTGTCACTGGGACAGAACACATAAAAGACCAGTGCATGGGCTGGTCAGCATGTGGATGGAGAGTTGCCCGAGTGAGATGCCAAGATATGAAGAACATACAAGGGTCTGGCACACAAAAATAGAGATAAAAGTCAAGGAGGAATAAATAAGTTATAAAGGAATATGTAGAGTAGTATCCCAGTTTTGTAAAACTAAATGCTTGGAAGGCTACCCCTACCCAACAAAACGATAATAGTGGTTATTGCAGGGTGACAGAATTATGAGCTGCTTTTATTTTATTTTCCCTGTCTTTTATATTTTCCAAATTTTCTGCACTGAATATATATTGCTTTTGTAATTGAGAGAAAATTAAAAACAGATGTGGTAACCCAGAAATATGGGAGCAGAACCAAACAGGTAATTAAAAACAATATTCCCAGACCTGAAGAAATGGAGAGATATTCAGCACCACAGAAGCATCACAAGCTAATTCCAAGGCAGACTGACTTGCCACATTTACTGTACTCCCTTCAACTCTCCACCCTCCACCCATCCTCCTCCCCTCACCCGGAAACACACATCAAAACCCACACACACAGTGAGAAACTCACATGTCAGCAGACACATATACTTCTGTACTTCCTTTTTTTTAAAATGACAGGAAGTCCTAAAGACCATTCACATAAGCAACCACACCCAGTGCATCGCTGAATGTTTCTGTGTTGCTCTGGATAGTTTTGACTGTGCCCTTTGTTGTCACACGGTAAGCTTTGGGAGAAATAAATGTATTGGGGAGGCCAATTTCAGCCAGGACAATTTCCGGTTGAAAAATTCCAGTCCCGCCTCCATCTTTCACTCCCACTTTCACTTCCTATAAAACATGTTAGTAAATATAAGCTTATCTTCACTCCAGTCCTGGCGATGTCATTTGGCAAAAAGACAGCAGGTAATCTCTTAACCAAATTTCAGTAATGCTTCTCTGAGTAATTTAATAATGTCACACTATCAAGGCTATTGGAGTTCTCTCCCAAAGACTATTGTTCTCAGAGCCACAAGCTTTTCCCTTTATACTCCTTTAGCAATTCCTGTTGCCTACAATTCCAGCTCCAAGTTCACCACAGTGCAGTACGTGAAGTTGGTTAATTTAAGAACTTCTTTTTTTTATTTTTTGTTTTGTTTTGTCTTTTGAGTTGGAATCTCACTCTGTTGCACAGGCTGGAGTGCAGTGGCACATTCACGGCCACCCCAGCGTCAACCTGCTGGACTCAGGCGATCCTTCCACCTCAGTCTTCCAAGTAGCTGGAACAACAGGTACACGTTACCATGCCTAGCTAATTTGTTTTGTTTTGTTTTGTTTTATTGTAGAGACAAGGTCTCATCATGTTGCCCAGGCTGGTCTCAAACCCACGGGCTCAGGTAGTCCTCTTGCCTTGGCCTCCCATAGTGCTGCGATTATAGGCTTGAGCCACTGCACCCGGCCAGAAAATCTTTTTTTTAAATCAGTTCAAAGAAGTAACAGGTACAAACAATGTATAAATTGCTCGGTCTATTTAATGAACTACCTTCTAAAATCTTTTTTTACTCCTATCTCATTGAGTGTTGTTCCATTTTGAATAGAGTATTCTGCTCCACCCAAGAGCAATGTGTTTTTCTTTAGTTTCATGTTGATCCTTGGTAAGGCAAGATTGTTTAGTTTGAGCTCAGATCCCCCATTTCAGTTTCAGCTGATGTAGGCAGGGTATACCTTATACTCAACTGGATGGGATCCCTAAGATTCGTTGAGCAGATGTTTTTTGTCTCAACTTTGAATTTGCCTTCCTAAATTATTTAGCTTCAATTCTGTGGTTTGTTGCATCATTCAATCTGGAATACATAGTCCATGTGAGTTCAAAAATTACTTGAAATCTTGAAGGAAACTAAGACAATGTCAGTGTACATAGGGAGTCCTGCTAGCTTAGAAGAGGTTGGCATAAACAGGAATGATTCTGACTCTGAGTCAGACAGACCTGTGGTCAGATTTCTTCAGTACTGCTTTTTAAAAGGCTGTATGAACTTTAGAAAATGACTTAACTTATTTGGAGGCTAATTTCTTTAACAGAAAATGGAATTATAATCACCTAATACAATTGTTTTGAAGTGTTAAGGAGACAATGTGCACATAGTTCCCAGCACAGTGACTGGCAGTAATATGTGGTAGTTTACTTCTTTCCCTCTGTGCCTCCATTTGGGAGTGACTATGTTTTCATCTTTCAGATGTCAGCCATAATATTAGCAGAATCCGCTACCAAGTTCAAATAAATAAGCCCAAGATCAAAAATGCTTGTGGGAGAAATATGTATTGTCTTGCATAAGAATTCAGATGAAGATTTTGTATGGATTGTCTAATATTCCAATTACGGTAGAACTTCTTGGGAATAATCTAAGGTCAAATGGAGGACAGATTCAAATATACAATTGGTCCTAAAATCAGCCTGGTTTTGTTGGATAAGAAAAAGCCTCCTCAGGGCCCTTGCACTCCTAACTTAGTCAAGACTCCTAGGATTCCTCTTAGCCTAGAACTGAACCTCAAAAAAGAAAAGAGAAGGAGGGAAAGGGAGAGGGAGAGGGAGAGAGAGAAGAAGAGGGAGTAGGAGGAGGAGGGAGAAGAGAGGACTAGTTGAATTACCAAGAGAAGAGGGAAAATATTTCCTGGCAACCTCCAGTCCTGTACTTACACATCTAATAAAATCATTAACCCATAGAGATACAACGCTCCCTCATAAATAATATCATTTCTACTATTTAATTTAGATTTCAACAGTTTTTCAAAGTTACCAAAGTTAAAAAATTTCTAATTGAGCTAAAAAATCAGAATCTGTCTTTGATCACATTTTTAATGTAACCTCTCTCTTTTTTTGTGACCATTTCTTCTTAGAGCTCTTCTTTTCCCTAAATTAAGAAAGCAAAACATCTCTGCCAGAAGCAAATACTTTCAGAAATATCCCTCCAGATAGACTCATATGAATAAGAAATCAAGGAAATATATATATAAGAAACCAAGAATATGATAATCTTGCCTTTGGGTCCACTCCTTTTTCTGACTCACTAGTTTAGAGGACTCTGGTTTCTTTTAGGTCTTAGTTTTTTTAACTTGGACATCCTGAATTTTCCAGATGGTGTAATAAGGGGTAGCATGTGCTTCAGTTTGTCTCCTTGTCCCTGTTAGGATCACAAGGACAAAAAACAAAAAACACTAAAAAGAAATTAAGTTCTATTCATTCTGGCAACAGACCTAGGAGTTGCAAAGGAACTAAGAACTGTGGAAGCAAAACCACTGATGTATATACCACAGCAAGAAGTCTGTTTTCATTTATTAAATATCTAGCTTACCTTAATAAATCTAAATTTTAAGAAACAGTGGCAGATTACACAAATGGTTTAGTTAAATTTTTCTGTGTATTTCCTTGCTGAATCTAGGAATTTCAGGCTGAATAGTATAGAAGCTCTTTTGAGTCAGATGGGCTTTTTAACAGTGGATGTTCAAGGTTGACAGGGAGACTTCTAAAGCATGGACCCAAATACTCAAGTCAGTCTTGAGACCACACTGTTTTCATGAACCTTTCAGATTACAGAGGAATAGGCAGAGTCATTTGCATTCCCAACATTCTACATTAGATAAATGCTTGCTGGTGCATAACAGCAGCCCAAGGAATTGACCTCCTAGTTAAGGGGGATCAGAGCATCCTAGGCAGGTAATTTCACCTAAAGACTTTCTATGTTATGGTAATGTTAATAACTCTGTTTACTGTTATATTCTTAAGACCTAGAATAGTTCCTGCTGTGTTGTAGTAAATACTTCTTGAATGAATGAATGAATGCAGTGCTTACTTGTGACAGACACCTAGCTTAAGTACTTTTTATATGTCATTGCATTTAATTTAAATCTTACAATCACTATAAAATTTAGGTATCACACTGCCCATTTTACAGATGAGAATATGAGCCTCAGAGAGGTTATACAACTTGCCCAAGTAAGAAATAAAGCTGTCTGATTTTAAAACTCCTATAGCTATATGGTCAACCCATCTCATCCTTGGTCTTAATTCAAGGGCTATTAAGTAACTATTTAATAATGACCCTGATGGCACAAAGCTAAACTGTTCTATGTGTATTGATGCATCCAGGCACCACATATTTATTAAGCACCTATTGCTATATGCCAAGGACACTGTCAGGTTCTGGGGATGACACAGAAAAAGAAGACATGCGCCCCTATGCATGAAGAGCTGGCAAGACCTATATCTATTTTGAAAATCATTCCAGAGAGATGCACAGGGTATTGTGGGCATGTAGTGACAGGAGTCTATATGCCCCTTCCTCTAAAACGTCACACAAATAACAAATTAAGGCAGCATAAGGCATAAAGTACTCAGATGGATTCTCAGACAGAGAATCAAGATTGTTGTATGACAATGTCTTTATTCCTGTGCTATGTTCATTGCCTCAGTCTCATGTGTCATTTCCAATCCTGGTAAACTGTCGCTCACCATTTTTTCAGCCTGAAAAAATTTTGTGGTTTTATTTCAGGTTAAAAAGTTCTGTGTTAAAATCCTCTGTTCTCAGACATTTCATTTTCCAATCTTTTGATCATTTTTGTTGTTCTCTATGTTCATCACATTCACTTTAAATTATGGACCCCCAAATTAGAAGCAGTTCTCTAAAAAAAACATGGGACTAACGATACATCTCACATAAAAGCGAAATCTCCTACCATTCTGCTCCTGTTTATATATCCGATGGTTATGTGGATGGATTGCTATTTATACAAGCAATTCTTGAATCACATATAGTATTCTTGATGCCCTAGCAAGTCCCTTAAATTATACCAAGTACAATTTTTCTATTTCCTCTTTCTCTTTTTAATCACAGTCCTCCAATTCTACATCAGCTTTTGGATTTTCTCTGACTTTAGAAGTGTCCACATGTTAAAGATTTTAGGTTTCCTTCTAAGAAAATGAAAAATAATTTAGTAGAAGAAACTAGCAAAAGCAAGCACATACAAACATGCTGCAGATTCTCATTTACTGTAAACAAGCAACATTTGTCTATTTATACCAAAATAGTTACCCGACCTTCTGGACCCTGCATTGTGCATTTCCTGCCTTGGGAGTTATAAGATAAAGATGCTTTTTGAGAGTTCACATTTTTAAAATTAATCACATTACTAAAATATAAAATCTTTTTTTAAAGATGATCTATTATTCAACTGTCAGCAAAATACGTCAGTAGTTTTTCATAGTTACAAGAGTGAACTGGAAGTACAGAAACACATCCTAATTCAACTCATTTCTTAAGGTTCGTCTCTGATCTGTAACTGTTTTAACACAGAACTTTTTAACCTCAAACAGAACCACAAATCTGTAACATTTTTACTAAAAAAACAAAAGAGAGAGAAAGAGAGAAGGAAGGAAGGGAGGAAGGGAGGAACGGAGGAAGATAGGGCCTGGCATGGTGGCTTATACCTGTTTTCCTAGCACTTTGAGAGGCTGAGGTGGGAGAATTGCTTGAGCCTAGGAATTCAAGACCAGCCTGGGAAACATAGAGAGACCTGATATCTTCAAAATAATAAAAAAAATCAGCTAGCGTGGTGATGCATGCTTGTAGTCCCAGCTATTTGAGAGGCTGAGATGGAAGATCACCTGAGCCCAGATGGTCGAGGCTTTAGTGAGCCATGATCGTGCCACTTCACTCCAGCCTGGTGACAGAGTAAAACCCTGGCAAAAAGAAAAGAAAAACTATGACGAGACACTTTGTAATAGTCAGTACTTTTGTATGTCACGTTGGTGCTACTGTAATACACATGTATTTATTACAGCTGTTAATTATGTGGCTAAATGGATAAAAAGACAATAATAGCTAAGTTTTTTTATAGCCCAGATATTTTTCAAAATGCTAGTTATATATCAAGTAATTTCATCCTCACAACTCAATTACTTTATAGGTGAGGAATTGTGGATACAGAGGCATTAAGTAACACAAGGATGCACAGAAAATAAGGCTCCAGAGCAACAACGTACAACTATACCGTGAACCACATATGTGATTTTAAACTTTCTAGTAGTCATATTTAAAAAGTTAAGAGATAGGTTTAATTGATTTCTAATTTACTTTATTTAATCCAACACGTCTGAAATATTACTGCCTCAACATATTAATTTTGAAAATTAATGAGATATTGCTACATTCTCTTATGCATGCTACATTTTCAAAATTCAGTGTGCATTTACACTTAAAATAGGACATCTCGTTTTGCTCCAGTCAGCCACATTTCAAGAGTTTGGCACGCAACTGTGGCTAGTGGCCACCGTCTGTCCCGCTGTATGATGCAGATTTAGAGCCTGGGTTTTTGTTGTTGTTGTTGTTGCCTGATATTGATCAATCTCAGGCTTTAAAATGATGAATACTGCCTATCAAGTTAGTGAACTTAGAGTACATAAATACTTATCAGGTCTAAATAGGAATGTAGATATTTTGTGTGTATCTTGACATTAGAAGGTGCGTCATGAGCACAAGCCGGGCATTAAATATTTTCTAGTTTGACAAGATGAAGAAAGTTCATGCAGATGAGCTCAGCCCTGCCCTGGCTGCACACACCTTGCCACCTGCATCTGTTCCACTCTGCAGCATCAGATCCCCTCACTGCTCTTTCTCCCACTACTGCCTATTTCCTTCTGCTTGGATGTGCAGCTTCCCCTGCTCCAAGACTGTTCTTCCACCAAACCTTTTTTGTGTGAATTCCTAAAGCAAACTCTTGAGATTCAGGTGGCTCCTGCAGGCTCCCTAATGTCTTTGAGCACTCTCCTGGTATGCTTTCTTATTAAATCCACCTTGGTCAGGTGCTCTTTGGCCATGAGGAGATGACATGTTTGGAGCTAAAGTCATAGAACAGGCAGTGACTCAGAACATAGAAAGAGTGTGGTAGGGACAGGATCTATCCCAGGGGAAAGGATGCACTCACTAGGTTTGGTTCTTGGCATTTTCTCTTTGACTCCTCATCTCCTTATAATTGAGATTTCCAAAACATTTTCCAGGGTCACAATGGTAGCTCAATTATATGTTTCCTCTTTCCCTCTCTCATATGCCCATTTTAAAAAAGAAAAACAGCTAGTTAAAGAGAGCGTTTTGAGCTAAATGCTCAAAGATAAAAGAGCTCATAAAAGGGTAGCCTGGGGGGAGGGAGAAAGGAAAGAGGAACACCACCTCCTCCTTCCCTCACTGACAAGAGTGTTTAGTGAGGGAGGTTATGGGAAGATAGCATAAAGCAGTCTCAGTTCTCTATAAAGGCCAGCTGAGAAACACCCTCCTCTCCCCAATCTTGTGATGTTCTAAGTCACCCGGAAGCAACTGTTTCCCCAACCAAGAGCATAGCTCCCTGGAACTGCCTCCCTGATGCCGCAACAATGCTTCTAGCACTGGGGTATCTCAATTCTATTTTACCTCAAGGATCCACCTTTGAGGCTATGCATTTTCAGAATCCATATCAAGCTCACTTGCGGCTTTCATGATTTTGATGGGTGTGGCAAAAAGCAGGGAAAAGATAACTCTAGCGACTAATGATAATGAAAATCTATAGAAAACTTTGGATACGACTATCTGCCTCCAACCATACTTTCAGATAGAAACAATCTAGGATAACTGCAGAATATCTAGACTATTCCATCCATAAATGTTTTATTCCTAAACTTCTTAAGAATACAGCAGCACAGTAGAAATAATATTGACTCAGAGTAAATATTAAATTCTGTTCCTGACTTGAAATTTTAAAAGCCAAATGACTCTAGCAAATTACCCACATTTCCTGAGTCTCAGTTTCTTCATCTGTAAAATAGACGTGTTGTGCTTGTCCTGTCTGCCTCACAACATTTTGTGAGATTCATATAAAATAATACATATGAGGCTGAGTACGCCGGTTCACACCTGCACTTTGGAAGGCCAAGGCAGAAGGATTTCTTGAGCCCAGAAGTTCGAGACCAGCCTAGGTAACACAGCAAGACCTTGTCTACAAAAAAATAAAAAAATTAACCAGCCATAGTAGCGAGCGCCTGGAGTTCCAGCTACTCAGGAGGCTGAGGCAGAAAAATTGCCTGAACCCAGGAAATCAAGGTTGCAGTAAACAGCAGTCTTGCCGCTGCACTCCAGCCTGGGTGACATAGTGAGACTCAGACTCAAAATAATAATAATAGTAATACATATAAAAGTGTTTTTCAAAGTGTCAAGTGTTATATTAATATATTATTATGTCAAATGCTACATATTATTATTATATCACATGGATATGTGTCTCCTAGCCAACACTGTAGTTGCCGGTAGTATCATAAAACTTATGGATATTCAATTTAACTAATTTGCATCACACAAAGTACTATAGAGAATATATTGATTTTCTATAATATAAAACCTCTAGGTTTGTCTAAAATATGACAAATAAAAAATGTATTTTCTAATACTTATTTTTTTCCTGATGATATAGAACTACATCTAAAAGATAAGGGTGATATCGCAGCATATCTATTATGTTGACATTAAAATCTAATTAAGTTGCTACTCCATTTTTTTATTTAATCGTCACAAAAACAAGCAAATCTAATTATATAAGTTATGGTTTTACGTTAATAGTAAAATAAAATGAAGCAAAGTAAACCTTCCAGGCAAGTAGGCACACTTTCTCATGATCTGAACCTCCGCATTCACCACTGGCCATTTATAGTTGTCTGAAAGCCAAAAAAGCTAAAATACTATTTCCTTTTTTTTTATACACACATTTAAGTAAACCAAACTTATCGGAGCTGCTAAGGGCTTTCATTTCTATCTTAACATCGGCAAGGAATAGACTTTAGAACCTACAATGGCTTAATAAGCTACTAGTTGATGCTAGGACTACCAGTAAGACTACTTACAGCTGCCAGCTATTATTTCCTTTACTTTACTCCAACAACTGGTACTTGAAAGGGTTTAGTCTTTTTGCCTCAGCAAAACCATTAGAAAGCATTCAGACATTCTACCGCAGGACAAACAGCAGCCTATCCCATCCTCCCTCAGCAAATCTCCTTCAGATGCAAGACCAGGATAGTCCAACCTTTCAATACATGATTTAGCATAATAATCTCTAGTAAACTTTTAGGTTCCTTGTCAAGGCCAAATATCAAAGGTCACCCTTTGGCTGGCCAAAGTCATAAAAGGAATATGACCACCCCACCTTTGGGCAAGGAATTTGTGAATTGCAAATGTCTGAGTTTGTGAATTGCAAATGTCTAACAAGTCTCTTGCAGGACCTCCCCCCCCCACCCCCCCACCCCCGCCCAGGGTTAACCTAATCAGTCCTTTGTGACCTATGTGACACAGATAAGCCCCACCATGGCAGCAATCATGTGACTAACCCACCCATCTGCCTGTTGTCCATCACCTGAAGTCATACCTGCGCTTGCCTGACCCTTCGTGATGACATGGAAGCAGACCACCACCCAATCACCTTAATAATATTCCCCCATCAAGGGGAATGGTTAAAAGGACTCAACCACAAGCAACCAATGGCCATTGCCTTGCTAGACTCTGGTTGTTGCCATGCTTCCTGGCTTTGGCCCCTTCCCCCACTTTGGGGAGGTGA